>JAULAV010004087.1:0-125000 GCA_030789695.1 Scilla litardierei | reverse complement strand
TATTTACTCAACGCGCAAAATTGGAAATATTACTATCGTTTTGCACTCTGAGTAATTGGTATGATACACAACAGCAAGCCATACAGATGATAACATTTGCACATTTCAACAGACATGATAAAATTTCTTTCTACCAAGATGTCAATATGAAACAAACAATTCATATTACAATGATACAACGTTTTATCCTACAATATTTCAATAACTTCAACAGTTGCAATATCGTGACCAAATACTATTGACTGGAATTGATGCATCATATCCTCATAAGCAGTCGGCTATCCTTCTGACACTTCAGAATGGTATCTTAGCCACATACTTGAAGTCGAAGTGATATGACCATCTGGGGGCATGTTTAACAATAACAAAGTAATTATTGTTCACATGGCCCAACGTTATGTGGCGTCTAGAGGATATGGGCAATGGAGGAGTTCTTAAAGGAAAATATGTCACACATTGATGAGGTGTAAGAATATGTACTACACAGTCGTATCATGAGGCAATGACATGTGCCATTTCTGGCAGCTACATCCACCATTTAGCTTTTAGACGGTCTAGCAAATTGCCCAGTGCCACTACATTCTTTTTAAATTCCACGGCACCCATAACTTGCCTGTACAAGCCGTTGTGTTTCTTCATCTCTTCTCGCAAGTCATTTCTGACCTGCCTCCATTCGTCCTCACCCAGGCCCAATTGAGTTGCCACAGCCTTATACCCACAGTTTCCATCTGCTTTCACATCTACGATGTGCACTATAAGTGGTCGTAGACACTCAGGAAAATCCTTCTAATAAGGTATTCTTATGTCGACAGCCAATTCATCATCACTATCATCATGTGGAATTGATTGTTTCGGCTTCTTTATTGTATGTTTCCACAACGATCTACTTCTTCCCTTACAAGGCTTACACTTCAATGTAGGCATATCCGTTACCTCAGCATGCTGCTTAGCAATCATCGCAACCAGTGTAGAAATTTGCAGACGCAGGTCATCCATCTTACGACCCTCCTGCTCCTTCTTAAAATACTTAGCCACTGCATTCTCATCCTTCTCCATCTCAGCAGTCTGCTCCTCCTCATTATGATCCACCTTATTATCCTCCCCATCCATATCCCCAGTATGATCCTCTTCATGCAACTTAGCAGGCACTGCATTCTCACAAAACGCCTCATCCACCTTATCCTCCTCCACCTCATTCTTCAAAGCCTTCACATGCTCATCACCCACAATTTTATCAGGTGATGCTAACTCCTTTAACTGTTTTACAATACCAACCATCTTCCCCCTTTTTAACCGGTTTCGTGCATTATAAATTGCTTTGATTGAGGTTGCACTGAAGTTTTTATTTTTCTTCAGTACTTTCAAAATTTCAGCTGGCCGAACCTTCCTATTTGCCAAGACGTGCACTGTTTCCATCTCCATTCCATGCAACGTCCCTTCATCGGAATGGCTCTCGACATATTTAGCGTCTTCATAGTTGTGCATACCACAAACGACTGTTAACTTCAACTCCTCAACACCACGCCCAACAAATAACCACGCAATGAGAACGTACATGAACACTTCTTGGTTTTAACTGGACTGATGGTCTTTTTTCCTTTCGGTGTCCCCTATATTCATTGCTTCTTTCACATGCAAAGTACACAGCATGATGCACATTGGCCGTTTTACTTAATCTCCCCAAACGTGTAACAATCACATGCCCATGTCGTAACCCGACGTTCTTTATCCACTGAAACAGCTCTTTTCTATACTTAAACAGTTGCATGGTTGTAAAGTCGTGTGTAAAATTTATATTCTCATGTATCAAACAATTCATAACTGAGCCCTAATGATTTACTGCATTATTGCCAAAAAGATAAATCAATATTACCTTGGATTTGGGTACCATCTCCATCAATAAATCAATAAAAACCCCTAAATCGATTGCTCTCGATTCAACACTTTATTTGATTGCAGCAGTTGACTCTGTGATGTATCTTTCGAGCCAAGAAATAAAAATCAAATATTTTGGAATTCGGTCTGGGCGACTTGAGCAATCTTTGAAAAAACTTGCCGTTTGATATTCTGCCTTGAGCAATCTATAGAATTGTCTGTCAATTTGATGCGAGCAGAAGTTATCACGAGGTAATTTCGAGTCCTATCGGGTCATAACGGGTCCGTAATAATTTACCCGTTGTGCCCGTTGAGTAAGCAAGTTTAGTTTGAGATAATATTACTCAGCGTGCACAACGTGTATAATTCAACACGAAATGAACCGTTTTGTGCGCTGAGAAATCTTACACGATGGCATGGTATTACTACATGCGCACATCGGTGCAAATCAGGAGTAACTTTACATGCCGTTGTGCGCGGTAAGTAATTTAAATCCATTGTAAATATGGAAGGCAATTCTTCTCGCGGGTAGGGATACACGCGGATACCCTACCATCGTACGCGTTAAGTAATATCGATTGCATTAATTTTACTAGATGACACACCCTTAGGCACTGGTCGGCCCCTGCTAGACGATTCATAGCTGGAGTACTTTTACCTTTTTATCATCCCGTTGTTCGCGATGAGTAATTTACACAGTGAAACAATATTTTTACTCATCCGTAAATACAAAGACATCATAACAGCTTCCATATGCGAACAGTATTATGAACAAAGGCGCGAAAAGCTAACGAGATATGGTTTGATCAACAGAAATTATTCTAATTCGTTGATCTATAAAGACTATAAGAGTTCCTGCTTAGATCAAAAGAAGATACTTAAGGCAGAGCAAAAGACGTGTCATTGTGGTGCCCTAAAATAGTCGACTGCGGACGCATTGCATCGTAAAGTTAGTAAGACATTAATTGATGCTAATTAATTTGGTATTTATTAATAATTTCAGAAATTGATTGTTGTAATGTACTATTGTACATGAATGCATAGAAAGTACGAAGATTGAGATGGAGTTGGTACACATTGAGGGGATCTTTGATGAATAGGACAAAGAATCAAAGGTTAGAAATTATTTCTCTTTGTTAACGGACTAATTTACTAGAAAATAAAGGAAAACATTTACTGACTTTGTTGGTATGTGGTAATTAATTCAGTGTAATGTAGAAGGATCCGAGGTTACTGAAGATTATACAAATCAGTTTACAACAAATAAAATTTTCGCCAGCATAGAAGAGCTTGTTAAATGGGTAAATTCGGTCCGTGTGAAAACATGGAATGTGATTGTTACAAATTCATCAAATATGAGTACAAAGGGTAATAGTATCCCAATTTATTATTTTTGTTGTGAAAGAAGTGGGACATATCGGCCACACATGCCGGATATAACGAACAAAAAAGCAAATCGAAGCAATAAGTGTTCATGTCCCTTCTACTTAAGGGCTAATGGGGTAGCAACAGATAAGTGGATTTTGACAGTTGTACGTGGCAATCACAACCATAAACCTGCGATGTACATAGAGGGACATCCATATGACGGGAGGTTAGGAGGGGGAGATGGATACAGTGAGAGACTTGTCAAATAGATTGGTTAGTCCAAGGAAATCTTGAAATATCGGAAGGAAAAGGATAAGGCAACATCAACCACAATCAACACTATATATAATGCCAGACAGAGGATGAAGGCACGTGAAATGGCCATGAGAGTAGAAATGCAGCTCCTCCTTAATTTATTGGGAGGGCATAATTACATTGTGTATCATGAAGTGGATGAAGAGACAAATGCATTGAGGAATATATTTTGGGCACATCCGTAGTCGGTTGATTTATTACGAAGATTTCCAGAGATTCTGGTTATGGACTGCACGTTGAAGACCAACCGCAACAGGCCACCATTAATGGAGATGGTTCGGGTGACCTCAACAGATATTCCGTTCGCTGCTGCATTTTGTTACACGATATTCGTAGGGGAGGATAACTACTTGTGGGCATTGGAGAAGTCGAGCTAATTGCTACATGGATACATGATGCCACGTGTAATTTTGACAGCACTGGAGCTTGCAGTTATGAATGCCATTGGCTATGTATTTCCCTCTACGGTGCACCAATTATGTAGAATGCACATATACAAAAATATTGACAAAAATTGCCAACCCTATTTTGAAGATCACGAAAAATGGTTAGGTTTCATCTCTAGCTGGAATTTATTGGTAGGGGTAGCAAGGAGGAGGAGTATGTTGCAAAATTGAAGGCATTGGAGACAGAGTACAAAGATTACACAAGGGCCGTGAGCTATGTGAAGACATCTTGGCTGGACATGTATAAGGAGAAGTTTATTTCTGTATGTACAGATAGCAATCTGCACTATGGAAATGTCAGTACCACTAGAGCGCATACCAAAAGAGCACAGAATGAACATTCTAAGCTTAAAAAGGCATTGAGTTCATCAGCCTGTAGTTTCTCTGCTTCTTGGCCAACCATACATGAATCATTAGAGGGGAAGTATATCGAGATCAAGGCCTCATTTGAGAAATCTAAGATCTTGGTGCAACATAAAGTGCATGTGTACTTGTTCAGGGAACTGATAGGATTTACATCTGCTGCGATGTTGAAGATAATGTCTGTGGAAGCTGCTAAATCTGACTCTATGTGGCCGGACCAATGCACAGGTGATTGTCTAGCAAGAATGATTTATGGAGTACCCTGAGCCAATGAGATTGGCGAATTCACAAGGGAAAATCGTCCCATTCCCTTAGATACCGTAAATATTCATTGGAAGAAGCTGGACATGGAGGGTACGAAGGAATTGATGTCTGAAGAAGATGTGCTTATACATGTTGAATTAGAGCGCATACAAATGTTTTATGTTCAACTTGATGGGACGAAGAAGAAGGAGTTGTTAATAAAGTTGAAGGAGCTAGCTACCCCAAAGACAAATCTGATTAAGAAGCCGAAAGTTAATGTCATTTGAGTGGTAGTAGAAAAAGGGGGAATAATTTGAAAACTGTAGATACATCCACCACCATTGAACCGGCTCATTTTGATCATGTCTTAGTCGATGAGGTTAGTTGCTCCGCTCCAACTACACTCGAAGTCTCATTGAAACAAGAAAGCGTCGGCCTTGTCCAGCCAAGACGGTCCCAAAGGCTCAAAAACACATATGCTCCTAATCCACCTCAATATGCTAGAAAGAAACCAACAATCATACCCATGCCATCTAGCAGTTTTTCTGTCGTTTTCGCTACAGCTTCAATTACAGCAGTAAATTATGCAGCGAATGACACCAGAGCTGTTGAAGCAGTCATACATTTTATTGAGCAATTTCTTGATGCAATCACCAAATATATATGGAATGTCACAGATGTGACGGCAGATTGGAAATGTGGTTACATGGCTTTATCTTCTCATCTGGGCATATGAGATGACAATTGGATGATGGTCACATCAGTATTGCTTGTAGAACTGCTTCACCACTATGATCTGAACAGTAGGGTGATGGGTGAGGAAATTACACAAGAACAGAAAGATGCAATTAACTATATGGATGACCACCACCACCCCCCTCCCGATGCAATATTGGATGACCTTTTCAGAAGTTGGACATATAATCTCAAGTTGTTATAATTGTGCATTACATCTGCTGTCAATGGAACAAATGTCATTCATGTTTTCCTTTAAGATCAGGACAAGACCAACGTAAGAATCGTGGACCATACACCATAGGTTTTGTAAATAATAATCACTTTGTAAAGATTCAACGTAAAGATGGAAGCATGGTCCCACCAATAATATGGCAATGGACGAAATACCACTTTCTTGCGGCAAAAGGATGGGTGGAAGGCCTTGAAGAGTGGATGCGACAATTCGTGAAATTAATCTGTAAAGATGTAGCTTAATATCCCACTGTACATAATGTATCATCAGGTGATTGAATGAATAGTTTTATGCTAATGTAGTGTTTGTGTTTATAATGTAAGTATATACTGAAATTTTTGGGATTTGTGTACAAAATTTTTTGGATTTGTGCATAACGGGAACTTAACGCGCCATAATGGCTTTGCTTGTTGTGCGCGTTGAGCATTTATGTTATGGGATACGAAATTGCTAAATGCGCACACCTGGATTAATTTTGCCAGTTGTGCGCTTTGAGCAATTTAGTTACAGCATTAAACAATTGCTCACCGCGCATAAAGGCCATAATGTAGAATGCTAAGAGTTGGTTGAATAATTGTGTCCTTTGGTATGTTATTGATGATGAAGACCTATGGTATACTGCATTAAGGGTAGAATTTATTCTGCATGAAGTGATTGATCTTCTCGACTCTTGGTCTCCTTGACTCTTGGTCTTCTTGAATTTATGGCAGAAGTCCAATAGCCCAAGTTCGTTTAAAGGAAAATTCTATACGTAACAATGTCGATGCATGTATAGGCTATGGGAATGCGGTAGAAAATGACTCCAATGAAATCATGCTAAATGTCAACGAACACACTAACAAATCAGATTCATACATACACATCAGTCAAAAGGTGTGATCGTTGTGCGCACTGAGAAACAATTGTATATATGGTATATTGTGATGCTCACCTCAATTCCTACGCACATTCACGTGCATTATGTATATTCCCAGGAACTTTCGACATTTCACACCATCCATGTCCATTTCTGTGATGGAGTTATGCTAATAGTTTTAATAGACACCAGAAATTAAGCAATCAGTGTACTAAGATCGCTAATTGTTGGCAAACAACTATTTATACTAACAAGCGATAAAAGACTGCACCAGACGGTGTTCATTACCAATTGAATGTTCAGGGTTCATTTCCTACGCATACACCATCACTTGTTTATATCTCAAAATATAAAACTACCAAAAACAAATGGTGTACTAAGATTCCATGATTCACACAGATGCATCACTGGAGGGCTCGTTGGTAGCCAAACCATCCTAAGTTTGGGCCGATCCTTTACCGGACTCATGACCAGATCGCTGACGTCCTCACGTCTTCAATCGAGATTGGAGGAAGAGCGTTTCTCTCCAACTCGACTATACGAACCAGGAGACTGCTCTTCTCTACGTACCATCGGTCATCGGAGCTCTTCCGAACCGCTGACATTACGGCCGTCTGATCTTTAGCTTTCGCAACCTCCCACTCCACTTAAGATCTACTGTCCCTCTCTTTCATCAACTGCCCCTCCAATTCCTTAACTTGAGATTCGAATGTAGCCGCCGTTTTCCACTCGGCCATCAACAATTGTACCACTCGGCGACGCAATTCCGCCCCGACTAATGATGTCTGTCGGGAATCAAGGACCAGTAAGAGTAAGGCAACAGCACAAAGATAAGACATTAGTATCTAACCTGGAACCTTCCATAAACAACTGAGTTAGCGAGTCTTTCAATGTCAATTTGACACAGGACACTTTGGTTAGTGGGAAGGATGGAGTTCTCCACCAGCCGACTGGCCACCCCCTATCCACCATGGTAGACTCACCGTCCTAGATAGATAAGAAGGGTTGGTGTCGGTTCCCCCTAGTACCTCCCTAGGGAACGTCAGTGGGTGGATTCAACAGCAATGCCCCCTCATACTCTGGGAGGACATAGCCTATCGGAACGAGACCTCCCCATGGCCATGTATCCCTTAGATGAGTCTCAGGCAATTGTGGCCGCACATCGCCCATGTCATGAAGGGAACGGGGAACATCTACATCACCATCTCTTCTGAGGTGTTTTTTGCGGTCTGCTAAATAACACTCCGAATTTGGCGGCAACTCAAATTTTTTCCGGGGGCGGCATTTTGGGTGGCCATCTCTCTCTTTCTTTCGGTTGTTATTAAAATATAATTAAACCGAGACTTAATTACTCAACACACACAACGTACCTATATTTGAATCGTTGTGTACGATGAGAAAACATAATTTCACAATGCGCACAATGTGCGTAAATGTGGATCGTTGTGCACGATGACCAGTTTTGTTTTATAATACGAATTTTACTCATCGCGCACAAAGGGCAGAACTATATACAGTTGTGTGTGGTGATCAATTTTAGCTTCACATAGAAATATTGCTCAACACGCACAACGTGCCATCAATGTTCTACTAGTTGTCATAGTGGATACAAATATTCGCTGATATGACACTTACGTGGAAGCAAAATTTTCTCAATCACATTCTTCGCTAATTTCGCGGATGACCCATCGAATTCTGGTTTGTGGGCCCACCAACATCTCAGATCATCCGTCTCGTCAAATAAATAAGGCAATATCCAATTTATTTATTTATAAATTTTCTTCGTATTAATGGCAACATGATGGGTTTTGTCGTTTTGTTGATGAATAAACAGTGTGTTAACCTGTTATGTTATTAATTTTTTAACGAAGTTAAGGAAACTTCAACCCCACTCAATTCATTAGTTTAAGCCTTGAAATGGACGTTGACACCACACAAAGTTTTTTCCTAGTGATAAGTAAAAGTGGACCCTACAGAGGAATGACGATACAATTTTTCTTTTTATTCATTTGTCCCCACTGCAAAGTGCAAACCTACTACATCCAACTTGCCCAGTTCATACCAACATTCCAATGCGAAGACACACAAGATGGTTTAGCGGGCCCCACAAGATATTCCTAACTCCACTTTCCATCCCCGTTGAATGGCGTATGTAGGTGATAGTCTAACTAAATATGGTATATGATGTGACAGTTAATTTAATATTTTTTCCCATATTTGTAAGCCAACAATTCCCTATCCGGGGTATATAGAAATTCTCTTACCCCAAAAAAACACACCACCAATTATCTCTCTCTCATTATTCCAAAACCATACAACATGAGACAATCCTACTTCAAACGAAAAGTACACGCTACAGCCGTACAGGTCTATATATTGGAAGTGTGCAGAAGCACTGTTTTTTCTATTTATGCTAAACATGATATTGATGTGACGTTCAATCACATAAAAAAATTGCTTTACACCAACGATGGAAAAACGGGGTCTCCACCGCAAGCATGCAGTGAAGATGATTGGTTGCTCATTCTAAGGCCATTCCAATATACAACTCCTTTGGCATTAAAATTTTGGTCATGTTCATTTCGAGAAAATAATAATGTAAAAAAGATGGCACCCGATCTAATAGATCGGGTGTCGTGCCGTGCCAAATAAAGTTGGAAAGTACAAGCCCCACATAGGCATTTACTATCCATGTGGCCTACCTACCAATTATGTCTTTCACCTGATATTATATCAGTTTCCACCAGATAAACATGAATACCTATCCATAGAGAATGATGTAGAAAAGGTGGAACCCGATCTAATAAATCAGGTGCCAAGCCACGTAAAGTTGGAAAGAACAAGCCCCACATGGGCATTTACTTTCCATGTGGATTAAATATCGATTGTGTCGTGCACATGATCAATTATATTAGTTGCCACCTGAAAAACATGAATCCATATCCATAGAGAAAGATGTAGAAAAGGTGGCACTCGATCTAATAGATCGGGTACCAAGCCACATAAAGTTGGAAAGAACAAGCCCCACATGGGAATTTACTTTCCATGTGGTTTACACACTGATTGTGTCTTGCACCTGATCTATTTTATCATTTGCCACCTGATAAACATGAATCCATATCCATAGAGAATGATGTAGAAAAAATGGCACCTGATCTAATAGATCGGGTGCCAAGCCACGTAAAGTTCGAAAGAACAAGCCCCATATGGGCATTTACTTTCCATGTGGTTTACACACTAATTGTGTCGTACACCTGATCTATTATCTCATTTGCCACCTGATAAACATGAATCCCTATCCATAGAGAATAATGTAGAAAAGGGGGCACCCGATCTAATAGATCGGTTGCCAAGCGACGTAAAGTTGGAAAGAACAAGCACCACATGGGCATTTACTTTTCATATGGTTAACACACCGATTATGTATTGCACCTAATATATTATAATAGTTGCCACCAGATAAACATGATTCCCTATCCATAGAGAATAATGTAGAAAAGGTGGCACCCGATCTAATAGATCGGGTGACAAGCCACGTAAAGTTGGATAAAACAAGCCCCACATGGTCATTTACTTTTCATGTGGTTTACACACCGTTTTTGTCGAGCACCAGATCTATTATATCAGCTGCCACCTGATAAACATGAATCTCTATCCATAGAGATTGATGCAGAAAAGGTGGCACACGATCTAATAGATCGGGTGTCAAGACACAAAAAGTTGGAAATAACATGCACCTTTTGGGCATTTACTTTCCATGTGGTTTACACATCGATTGTAACTTGCACCTGATGTATTATATGAGTTGCCACCTGATAAAGATGAATCCATATCCATAGAGAATGATGTAGAAAATTTGGCACTTGATTTAATAGATCGGGGGCCAATCATCGTAAAGTTGGAAAGAAGAAGCACCACATGTGCATTTA
The DNA here is from genome assembly GCA_030789695.1 of Scilla litardierei. NCBI lineage: Eukaryota > Viridiplantae > Streptophyta > Magnoliopsida > Asparagales > Asparagaceae > Scilla > Scilla litardierei. The sequence goes on along the minus strand of JAULAV010004087.1, from coordinate 114,635 downwards.
CTTTCCATGTGGTTTACACATCGATTATGTCTTGCACCTGATCTATTATATCATTTGCACCCTGATAAATATGAAACCCTATCCATAGAGAATGATCTATAAAAGGTGGCACCCGATCTAATAGATCGGGTGCCAAGTCACTTAAAGTTGAAAAGAACAAGCCCCACATGGGCCTTTACTTTCCATATGGTTTACACACCGATTGTGTCTTACACCTGATCTATTATATCAGTTGCCGCATAATAAACAAGATTCCCAATCCATAGAGAATAATGTAGAAAAGGTGGCACCCGATCTAATAGATCGGGTGCCAAGCCAAGTATAGTTGGAAGGAACAAGCCCCACCAGGGTATTTACTTTTCATGTTGTTTACACACCAATTGTGTCATGCACCTGATCTATTATATAAGTTGCCACCAGATAAACATGAATCCCTATCTTTAGAGAATGATGTAGAAAAGGTGGCACCCGATCTAATAGATCGGGTGCCAAGCCACGTAAAGTTGTAAAGAACAAGCCCATCATGGGCATTTACTTTCCATGTCGTTTACAAACCATTTGTGTTATGCATCGGATCTATTATATCAGTTTCCACCTGATAAACATGAATCCCTATCCATAGAGAATGATGTAGAATAGGTGGCACCCGATCTAATAGATCGGGTGCCAAGCCACGTATAGTTGGAAAGAACAAGCCCCACATGGGCATTTACTTTCCATGTGGTTTAAAAACCGATTGTGTCGTGCACCAGATCTATTATATCAGTTTCCACCTGATAAACATGAATCCCTATCCATAGAGGATGATGTAGAAAAGGTGGCACCCGATCTAATAGATCGGGTGCCAAGCCATGTAAAGTTTGAATGAACAAGCCCATCGTAGGAATTTACTTTCCATGTGGTTTTCACACCGTTTGTGTCGTGCACTTGATCTATTATATCTGTTGTCACCTGATAAATTTGAATCCCTATCCATACAGAATAATGTAGAAAAGATTGTACCCGATCTAATAGATCGGGTGCCAAGCCACATAAAGTTGGAAAGAACAAGCACCACATGGGAATTTACTTTCATGTGGTTTTGCACACCGATTGTGTCTTGCACCTGATCTATTATATCATTTACCACCTGATAAACATGAATCGTTATCCACAGAGAATGATGTAGATAAGGTGGCACCCGATCTTATAGATCGGGTGCCAAGCGACGTAAAATTGGAAAGGACAAGCCCCACATGGGCATTTACTTTTCATGAGGTTTAAACATCGATTGTGTATTGCTCCAAATATGTTATATTAGTTGCCACCTGATAAACATGATTTCCTATCCATAGAGAATAATGTAGAAAAGGTTTGACCCGATCTAATAGAACGGGTGCCAAGCCACATAAAGTTGGAAAGAACTCGTCCAACATGGGCATTTACTTTCCATGTGGTTTACACACCAATTGTTTCATGCACCTGATATATTATATCAGTTGCCACCTGATAAACATGAATCCATATCCGTAGAGAATGATGTAGAAAAGGTGGCACCCAATCTAATAGATCGGGTGCCAAGCCACGTAAAGTTGGAAAGAACAAGCCCCACATGGGCATTTAGTTTTCATGAGGTTTACACATCGATTGTGTATTGGGCCTAATATATTATAGTAGTTGCCACCTGATAAACATGATTTCCTATCCATAGAGAAAAATGTGGAAAAGGTTTGACGCGATCTAATAGATCGAGTGCCAAGCCACATAAATTTGGAAAGAACATGCCCAACATGGGCATTTACTTTCCATGTGGTTTACACACCGTTTGTGTCGTGCATCTGATCTATTATATTAGTTGCCACCTGATAAACATAAATCCATATCCATAGAGAATGATGTAGAAAGGGTGGCTCCCGATCTAGTGCCAAGCCACTTACAGTTGGAAAGAACAAGCTCCACATGGGAATCTACTTTCCAAGTGGTTTACAAACTGATTGTATCTTGCACCTGATCTATTATATGAGTTTCCACCTGATAAATATGAATCTATATCGATAAAGAATGTTGTAGAAAAGTTGGCACCTGATTTAATAGATCGGGTACCAATCCACATAAAGTTGGAAAGAACAAGCACTACTTGGGCATTTACTTTCCATGTGGTTTACACATCGATTGTGTCTTGCACCTGATCTATTATATCAGTTGCCACCCGATAAACATGAATCCCTATCCATAGAGAATGATGTAGAAAAGGTGGCACCAGATCTAGTAGATGGGGTGCCAAGCCACGTAAAGTTGCAAAGAACAAGCCCCTACATGGGCATGTACTCTCCATGTGGTTTACGAATCGATTGTGTCTTACACCTGATCTATTATATCAATTGCCACCTGATAAACATGATTCCCTATCCATAGAGAATAATATAGAAAAGGTGGCACCCGATCTAATAGATCGGGTGTCAGGCCACATAAAGTTGGAAAGAACAAGCTCCACACAGGCATTTACTTTCCATGTGGTTTACATACCGATTATCTCTTACACCTGATTTATTATATCAATTGCCACTTGATAAACATGAATCCCTATCCATAGAGAATGATGTAGAAAAGGTGGCACCGATCTAATAGATCGGGTGCCAATCCACTTAAAGTTGGAAAGAACAAGCCCCACATGGGAATTTAATTTCCATGTGGTTTAAACACCGAATGTTTCTCGCACCTGAAGTATTATATCAGTTGCCAACTGATAAACATGAATCGCTATCCACGGAGAATGATGTAGAAAAGGTGGCACCCGATCTAATAGATCGGGTGCCAAGCCACGTATATTTGGAAAGAACAAGCCCCATATGGGCATTTACTTTCCATGAGGTATAAAAAACGATTGTGTATTGCTACTGATCTATTATATCCGTTGCCACCCGATAAACATGAATCCCTATCCAGAGGAAATAATGTATAAAAGATGGCACCCGATCTAATAGATCATGTGCCAAGCCACATAAAGTTGGAAAGAACAAGCACCACATGGGCATTTACTTTCCATGTGGTTTACACATCGATTGTGTCTTGCACCAGATCTATTACATCATTTTCAACCTGATAAACTTGAATCCCTATCCATTGAGAATGATGTAGAAAAGGTGGCACCCGATCTAATAGATCGGGTGCCAAGCCACGTAAAGTTGGAAAGAAACAAGCCCCACATGGGCATTTACTTTTCATGTGGTTTACACACCGATTGTTCCTTGCACCTAATATATTATATTAGTTGCCAACTGAAATTTTTGATTCCCTATCCTTAGAGAATAATGTAGAAAAGGTTTCATCCGATCTAATTGATCGAGTGCCATGCCACGAAAAGTTGAAAAGAACAAGCCCCACATGGGCAATTACTTTCCACGTGGTTTACACACCGTTTGTGTCGTGCTCTTGATCTATTATATCTGTTGCCACCTGATAAACATAAATCCCTATCCTTAGAGAATGATGTAGAAAAGGTGGCACCCGATCTAATAGATCGGGTGCCAAGCCACCTAAAGTTGGAAATAACTAGCACCACATGTGCATTTACTTTCCATGTGGTTTACACACCGATTGTATCTTACACCTGATCTATTATATGAGTTGCCACCTAATTAAGATGAATCCATATCCATAGAGAATGATGTAGAAATGTTGGCACCTGATTGAAAAGATCGGGTGCCAATCATCGTAAAGTTGGAAAGAACAAGCACCACATGGGCATTTACTTTCCATGTGGTTTGCACATCGATTGTGTCTTGCACCTAATCTATTATATCAGTTTCCACCTGATAAACATGAATCCCTATCCATAGAGAATGATGTAGAAAAGGTGGCACCCGATCTAATAGATCAGGTGGCAAGCCATATAAAGTTGGAAAGAACAAGCCCCACATGGGCATTAACTTTCCATGTGGTTTACACACCTATTATGTCTTGCACCTGATCTATTATATCGGTTTCCATATAATAAACATGATTCCCAACCCATAGAGAATAATGTAGAAAAGGTGGCACGCGATCTAATAGATCGGGTGCCAAGCCAAGTATAGTTGGAAAGAACAAGCCCACAAGGGTATTTACTTTCCATGTGGTTTACACACCGATTGTGTCTTGCACCCGATCTTTTATATCAGTTGCCACCAGATAAACATGAATTCCTATCCATAGAGAATGAGGTAGAAAATGTGGCACCAGATCTAATAGATCGGGTGCCAAGCCACATAAAGTTGGAATGATCAAGCCCCACGTGGGCATTTACTTTCCATATGGTTTACACACCGATTGTGTCTTACACCTGATCTATTATATAAGTTGCCACATGATAAACAAGATTCCCAATCTATAGAGAATAATGTAGAAAAAGTGGCACCCGATCTAATAGATTGGGTGCCAAGCCAAGTATAGTTGGAAAGAACAAGCCCAACACGGGTATTTGCTTTTCTTGTGGTTTACACACCGATTGTTTCTTGCACCTGATCTATTATATCATTTGCCACCTGATAAACATGAATCCATATCCATAGAGAATGATGTAGAAAAGGTGGCATCCGATCTAATAGATCGGGTGCCAAGCCACGTAAATTTGGAAAGAACAAGCCCCGCATGGGAATTTACTTTCCATAAGGTTTACACACCAATTGTGTCTTACACCTGATCTATTATATCAGTTGCCACCTGATAAAGATGAATCCCTATCCATAGAGAATGTTGTAGAAAAGGTGGCACCCGATCTAATAGACCGGGTGCCAAGCCACGTACTGTTGGAAAGAACAAGCCCCACATGGGCAGTTACTTTCCATGTGGTTTAAAAACTGATTGTGTCATGCACCTGATCTATTATATCAGTTGCCACCTAATAAACTTGAATCCCTATCCATAGAGAATATTGTAGAAAAGACGGCACCCGATCTAATAGATCGGGTGCCAACCCACATTAAGTTGGAAAGAAAAAGCACCACTTGGGCATTTACTTTCATGTGGTTTACACACCTATTATGTCTTGCACATGATCTATTATATCATTTACCACCTGAAAAACAAGAATCCCTGTCCAAAGAGAATGATGTAGAAAAGGTGGCACCCGATCTAATAGATCGGGTGCCAAGCCACATAAAGTTGGAAAGAACAAGCCCCACATGGGCATTTACTTTCCATGTGGTTTACACATCGATTATGTCATGCACCTGATCTATTATATCAGTTGCCACCTGATAAACATGAATCCATATCCATAGAGAATGATGTAGAAAAGGTGGCACCCGATCTAATAGATCGGGTGCCAAGCCACGTAAAGTTGGAAAGAACAAGCCCCACATGGGCATTTACTTTTCAAATGGTTTACACATTGATTGTGTATTGCGCCTAATATATTATATTAGTTACCACCTGATAAACATGATTTCCTATCCATAGAGAATAATGTAGAAAAGGTGTGACCCGATCTAATAGATCGGGTGATAAGCCACATAAAGTTGGAAAGCTCAAGCCCTACATGAGAATTTACTTTTCATGTGGTTTACACACCATTTGTGTCGGGCATCTGATCTATTATATTAGTTGCCACCTGATAAACATAAATCCCTATCGATAGAGAATGATGTAGAATGGGTGTCACCCGATCTCGTAGAAAGGGTGGCACCCGATCTAATAGATCGGGTGCCAAGCCACATAAAGTTGGAAAGAACAAGCACCACATGGGCATATACTTTCTATGTGGTTTACACACCGATTGTACCTTGTACCTGATCTATTATATGAGTTTGCACCTGATAAAGATGAATCTATATCCATAGAGAATGATGTAGAAAAGTTGGCACCTGATTTAGTAGATCGGGTGCCAATCCACATAAAGGTGGAAAGAACAAGCACCACATGGGCATTTACTTTCCATGTGGTTTACACATAGATTGTGTCTTGCACTTGATCTATTATATTAGTTGCCACCTGATAAACATGAATCCCAATTCATAGAGAATGATGTAGAAAAGGTGGCACCCGATCTAATAGATCGGGTGCCAAGCCACGTAAAGTTTGAAAGAACAAGCCCCATATGGGCATTTACTTTCCATGTGGTTTACGCACCGATTTTGTCTTACAGCTGATCTATTGTATCAATTGCCACCTGATAAACATGATTCCCTATCCATTGAGAATAATGTAGAAAAGGTGGCACCCGATCTAATAGATCGGATGTCAGGTCACATAAAGTTGAAAAGAACAAGCCCCACATGGGCATTTACTTTCCATATGGTTTACACACCGATTGTGTCTTACGCCTTATCTATTATATCAGTTGCCACATGATAAACAAGATTCCCAATCCATAGAGAATAATGTAGAAAAGGTGGCACCCGATCTAATAGATAGGGTGCCAAGCTAAGTATAGTTGGAAGGAACAAGCCCCACAAGGGTATTTACTTTTCATGTGGTTTACAAACCAATTGTGTCATGCACATGATCCATTATGTAAGTTGCCACCTGATAAACATGAATCCCTATCCTTAGAGAATGATGTAGAAAATGTGGCACCCGATCTAATAGATCGGGTGCCAAGCCACGTAAAGTTGGAAAGAACAAGCCCATCAAGGGCATTTACTTTCCATGTGGTTTACACACCATTTGTGTTAAGCACCGGATCTATTATATCAGTTTCCACCTGATAAACATGAATCCCTATCCATAGAGAATGATGTAGAATAGGTGGCACCCAATCTAATAGATCGGGTGCCAAGCCACGTATAGTTGGAAAGAACAAGCCCCACATGGGCATTTACGTTTCATGTGGTTTAAAAACCGATTGTGTCGTGCACCTGATCTATTATATCAGTTTGCACCTGATAAACATGAATCCCTATCCATAGAGAATGATGTAGAAAAGGTGGCACCCGATCTAATAGATCGGGTGCCAAGCCACGTAAAGTTGGAAAGAACAAGCCCCACATGAGCATTTACTTTTCATGAGGTTTACACATCGATTGTGTATTACGCCTAATATATTATATTAGTTGCCACTTGATAAAAATGATTTCCTATCCATAGAGAATAATGTAGAAAAGGTTTGACCCGATCTAATAGATCGGGTGCCAAGCCACATAAAGTTGGAAAGAACACGCCCAACATGGGCATTTACTTTCCATGTGGTTTACACATCGTTTGTGTCGTGCATCTGATATATTATATTAGTTGCCACCTGATAAACATAAATCCCTATCCATAGAGATTGATGTAGAAAGGGTGGCTCCCGATCAAGTAGAAAGGGTGGCACCCGATCTAATAGATCGGTTGCCAAGCCACTTACAGTTGGAAAGAACAAGCTCCACGTGGGAATTGACTTTCCAAGTGGTTTGCAGGCCGATTGTATCTTGCACCTCATCTATTATATGTGTTTCCACCTGATAAATATGAATCTATATCCATAAAGAATGTTGTAGAAAAGTTGGCACCTGATTTAATACATCGAGTACCAATCCACATAAAGTTGGAAAGAACAAGCACTACTTGGGCATTTACATTCCATGTGGTTTACACATCGATTGTGTCTTGCACCTGATTTATTATATCAGTTGCCACCTGATAAACATGAATCCATATCCATCGAGAATGATGTAGAAAAGGTGGCACCCGATCTAATAGACCGGGTGCCAAGCCACGTAAAGTTGCAAAGAACAAGCCCTACATGGGCATTTACTCTCCATGTGGTTTACGCACCGATTGTGTCTTACACCTGATCTATTATGTCAATTGCCACCTGATAAACATGATTCCCTATCCAAAGAAAATAATGTAGAAAAGGTGGCACCCGATCTAATAGATCGGGTGCCAGGCCACATAAAGTTGGAAAGAACAAGCCCCACACATGCATTTACTTTCCATGCGGTTTACATACCGATTATCTCTTACACCTGATTTATTATATCAATTGCCACCTGATAAACTTGAATCCCAATCCATAGAGAATGATGTAGAAAAGGTGGCACCCGATCTAATAGATCGGGTGACAATCCACTTAAAGTTAGAAAGAACAAGCCCCTCATGGGAATTTAATTTCCATGTGGTTTACACACCGAATGTTTCTCGCACCTGATCTATTATATCAGTTGCCAACTGATAAACATGAATCACTATCCACAGAGAATGATGTAGAAAAGGTGGCACCCGATCTAATAGATCATGTGCCAAGCCAAATAAAGTTGGAAAGAACAAGCACCACATGGGCATTTACTTTCCATGTGGTTTACACATTGATTGTGTCTTGCACCAGATCTATTATATCATTTGCCACCTGATAAACTTGAATCCCTATCCATTGAGAATGATGTAGAAAAGGTGGCACCCGATCTAATAGATCGGGTACGAAGCCACGTAAAGTTGGAAAGAACAAGCCCCACACGAGCATTTACTTTTCATGTTGTTTACACACCGATTGTTCCTTGCACCTAATATATTATATTAATTGCCACCTGAATAATTTGATTCCCTATCCTTAGAGAATAATGTAGAAAAGGTTTCATCCGATCTAATAGATCGGTTGCCATGCCACGAAAAGTTGAAAAGAACAAGCCCCACATGGGCATTTACTTTCCATGTGGTTTACACACCGTTTGCGTCGTGCTCCTGATCTATTATATCTGTTGCCACCTGCTAAACATCAATCCCTATCCATAGAGAATGATGTAGAAAAGGTGGCACCCGATCTAATAGATCGGGTGCCAAGCAACCTAAAGTTGGAAATAACTAGCACCACATGGGCATTTACTTTCCATGTGGTTTACACACCGATTGTATCTTGCACCTGATCTTTTATATGAGTTTCCACCTGATAAAGATGAATCCATATCCCTAGAGAATGAGGTAGAAAAGTTGGCACCTGATTTAATAGAACGGGTGCCAATCATCGTAAAGTTGGAAAGAACAAGCACCACATGGGAATTTACTTTCCCTTTGGTTTGCACATTGATTTTGTCTTGCACCTGATCTATTATATCAGTTTCCACCTGATAAACATGAATCCCTATCCATAGAGAATGATGTAGAAAAGGTGGCACCCGATCTAATAGATCGGGTGCCAAGCCACATAAAGTTGGAAAGAACAAGCCCCACATGGGCATTTACTTTCCATGTGGTTTACACACGTATTGTGTCTTGCACCTGATCTATTATATCGGTTGCCACATAATAAACATGATTCCCAACCCATAGAGAATAATGTAGAAAAGGTGGCACACGATCTAATAGATCAGGTGCCAAGCCAAGTATAGTTGGAAAGAACAAACCCCACAAGGGTATTTACTTTCCATGTGATTAACACACCGATTGTGTCTTGCAGCTGATCTATTATATCAGTTGCCACCAGATAAACTTGAATTCCTATCCATATAGAATGATGTAGAAAAGGTGGCACCAGATCTAGTAGATCGGGTGCCAAGCCACATAAAGTTGGAATGAACAAGCCCCACGTGGGCATTTACTTTCCATATGGTTTACACACCGATTGTGTCTTACACCTGATATATTATATCAGTTGTCACATGATAAACAAGATTCCCAATCTATTGAGAATAATGTAGAAAAGGTGGCACCCGATCTAATAGATCGGGTGCCAAGCCAAGTATAGTTGGAAAGAACAAGCCCCACACGGGTATTTTCTTTTCATGTGGTTTACACGCCGATTGTGTCTTGCACCTGATCTATTATATCAGTTGCAACCTGATAAACATGAATCTATATCCATAGAGAATGATGTAGAAAAGGTGGGACCCGATCTAATAGATCGAGTGCCAAGCCACGTAAATTTGGAAAGAACAGGCCCCTCATGGGAATTTACTTTCCATGTGGTTTACACACCGATTGTGTCTTATACCTGATCTATTATATCAGTTGCCACCTGATAAACATGAATCCCTATCCATAGAGAATGTTGTAGAAAAGGTGGCACCCGATCTAATAGATCGGGTGCCAAGCCACGTATAGTTGGAAAGGACAAGCCCCACATGGGCATTTACTTTCCATGTGGTTTAAAAAACGATTGTGTCTTGCACCTGATCTATTATATCAGTTGCCACCTAATAAACTTGAATCCCTATCTGTACAGAATAATGTAGAAAAGGTGGCACCAGATCTAATAGATTGGGTGCCAAGCCACATAAAGTTGGAATGAACAAGCCCCACGTGGGCATTTACTTTCCATATGGTTTACACACCGATTGTGTCTTACACCTGATTTATTATATCAGTTGCCACACGATAAACAAGATTCCCAATCTATTGTGAATAATCTAGAAAAGGTGGCACCTGATCTAATAGATCGGGTGCCAAGCCAAGTATAGTTGGACAGAACAAGCCCCACACGGGTATTTTCTTTTCATGTGGTTTACACGCCGATTGTGTCTGGCACCTGATCTATTATATCAGTTGCCACCTGATAAACATGAATCCATATCCATAGAGATGATGTATAAAAGGTGGCACCCGATCTAATAGATCGAGTGCCAAGCCACGTAAATTTGGAAAGAACAAGCCCCTCATGGGAATTTACTTTCTATGTGGTTTACACACCGATTGTGTCTTACACCTGATCTATTATATCAGTTGCCACCTGATAAACATGAATCCCTATCCATAGAGAATGTTGTAGAAAAGGTGGCACCCGATCTAAAAGATCGGTTGCCCAGCCACGTATAGTTGTAAAGGACAAGCCCCACATGGGCATTTACTTTCCATGTGGTTTAAAAAACGATTTTGTCTTGCACCTGATCTATTATATCAGTTGCCACCTAATAAACTTGAATCCCTATCCATAGAGAATAATGTAGAAAAGATGGCACCCGATCTAATAGATCGGGTGCCAAACCACATTAAGTTGGAAAGAACAAGCACCACTTGGGCATTTATGTTCATGTGGTTTACACACCGATTATGTCTTGCACCTGATCTATTATATCATTTACCACCTGAAAAACAAGAATCCCTGTCCAAAGAGAATGATGTAGATAAGGTGGCACCCGATCTAATAGATCGGGTGCCATGCCACGTAAAGTTGGAAAGAACAAGCCCCACATGAGCATTTACTTTCCACGTGGTTACACACCAATTATGTCATTCACCTGATCTATTATATCAGTTGCCACCTGATAAACATGAATCCCAATCCATGGAGAGTGATGTAGAAAAGGTGGCACCCGATCTAATAGATCGGGTTCCAAGCCACGTAAAGTTGGTAAGAACAAGCCCCACATGGGCATTTACTTTTCATATGGTTTACACATTGATTGTGTATTGCGCCTAATATATTATATTTGTTGTTACCTGATAAACATGATTTCCTATCCATAGAGAATAATGTAGAAAAGGTGTGACCCGATCTAATAGATCGGGTGCAAAGCCACGTAAAGTTGGAAAGCTCAAGCCCCACATAGGCATTTACTTTTCATGTGGTTAACACACCGTTTGTGTCGGGCATCTGATCTATTATATTAGTTGCCACCTGATAAACATAAATCCCTATCCATAGAGAATGATGTAGAAAGGGTGGCACCCGATCTCGTAGAATGGGTGGCACCCGATCTAATAGATCGGGTGCCAAGCCATATAAAGTTGGAAAGAACAAGCACCACATGGGCATATACTTTCTATGTGGTTTACACATCGATTGTATCTTGCACCTGATCTATTATATGAGTTTGCACATGATAAAGATGAATCTATATCCATAGAGAATGATGTAGAAAAGTTAGCACCTGATTTAGTAGATCGGGTGCCAATCCACATAAATGTGGAAAGAACAAGAACCACATGGGCATTTACTTTCCATGTGGTTTACACATAGATTGTGTCTTGCACCTGATCTATTATATTAGTTGCCACCTGATAAACATGAACCCTAAGTCATAGAGAATGATGTAGAAAAGTTGGCACCCGATCTGATAGATCGGGTGCCAAGCCACGTAAAGTTGGAAAGAACAACTGCCATATGGGCATTTACTTTCCATGTGGTTTACACACCGATTGTGTCTTGCAGATGATCTATTGTATCAATTGCCACCTGATAAACATGATTTCCTATCCATAGAGAATAATGTAGAAAAGGTGGCACCCGATCTAATAGATCGGGTGTCAGGTCACCTAAAGTTGGAAAGAACAAGCCCCACACAGGCATTTACTTTCCATGTAGTTTATATACAGATTGTGTCATACACCTTATTTATTAAATTAGTTGCAACCTGATAAACATGAATCCATATCCCAACAGAATGATGTAGAAAAGGTGGCACCCGATCTAATAGATCGGGTGCCAAGCCACATAAAGTTGGAAAGAACAAGCCCCACACGTGAATTTAATTTCCATGTGGTTTACACACCGAATGTGTTTAGCACCTGATCTATTATATCGGTTGCCAACTGATAAACATGAATTCCTATCCACAGGGAATGATGTAGAAAATGTGGCACCCGATCTAATAGATCGGTACCAAGCCTCATATATTTGGAAAGAACAAGCCCCACATGGGAATTTACTTTCCATGTGGTTTACACATCGATTGTGTCTTGCACCTGTTCTATTATATCATTTGCCACCTGATAAACATGAATCCCTATCCATTGAGAATGATGTAGAAAAGGTGGTACCCGATCTAATAGATCGGGTGCCAAGCCACGTAAAGTTGGAAAGAACATGCCACACACGGGCATTTACTTTCCATGTGGTTTACACACCGAGTGTGTCTTGCACCTAATTAATATATTAGTTGCCACCTGATAAACTTGATTCCCTATCCATAGATAATAATGTAGAAAATGTGGCACACGATCTAATAGATCGAGTGCTAAGCCATGTAAAGTAGGAAAGAACAAGCCCCACATAGACATTTATTTCCATGTGGTTTACACACCGTTTGAGTCATGCACCTGATCTATTATATCAGTTGCCACCTAATAAACATAAATCACTATCCATAGAGAATGATGTAGAAAAGGTGGCACCCGATCTAATAGATCGGGTGCCAAGCCACATAAAGTTGGAAATAACTAGCACCACTTGGGCATTTACTTTCCATGTGGTTTACACACTGATTGTATCTTGCACCTGATCTATTATATGAGTTGCCACTTAATAAATATGATGCTATATCCATAGAGAATGATGTAGAAAAGTTTGCACCTGATTTAATAGATCGGGTGCCAATCCTCGTTAAGTTGGGAAGAACAAGCACCACAAGGGCATTTACTTTCCATGTGGTTTACACATCGATTGTGTATTGCACCAGATCTATTATATCAGTTGCCACCTGATAAACATGAATCCATATCCATTGAGAATGATGTAGAAAAGGTGGCACCCGATCTAATAGATCGGGGGCCAAGCCACATAAAGTAGGAAAGAACAAGCCCCACACAGGTATTTGCTTTTCATGTGGTTTACACGCTGATTGTGTCTTGCACCTGATCTATTATATCAGTTGCCACCTGATAAACCTGAATCCATATCCATAGAGAATGATGTAGAAAAGGTGGCACCCAATCTAATAGATCGGGTGCCAAGCCACGTAAAGTTGGAAAGAACAAGCCCCTCATGGGAATTTACTTTCCATGTGGTTTATACACCGATTGTGTCTTACACCTGATCTATTATATCAGTTGCCACCTGATAAACATGAATCCTTATCCATAGAGAATGTTGTAGAAAAGGTGGCACCCGATCTAATAGATCGGGTGCCAAGCCACGTATAGTTTGAAAGAACAAGCCCCACATGGGCATTTACTTTACATGTGTTTTAAAAACCGATTGTGTCTTGCACCTGATCTATTATATCAGTTGCCACCTAATAAACTTGAATCACTATCCATAGAGAATGTAACGCCCTGCTTCCCAAAAGACACCAGAAGCGAGAATGTTACGCTGTCCGCTTGAACTGGAGCGGTGAAGCTCGAGTTCAATAAGCGTCTGTGATAAAAACACAGAAGAGGTCCTTGCATTTGCATATCAGAACAATCAGAAAACATTTCATTAAATTAAAAAAACACTTCCAGAATTGTTCGTACAAGAAATAGGACAACAGGGCCTCCACATGGCCAAAATAAACCTACAACAAAACACTAAACCTGCTACAAGGTACTAAAGCTAAAACTCAAAGTAGTGACGGAAGAGGGGCTCTAGTCTTCCGCAGAAAGCGGCACGACGTCTACGGCGAACCCTGGCCCTCAGAATCAGGCGTCTCGAGCGAATCATCCTAGTGCTCAAACTCGGGATCTGACATACATCCAAAAACATGAATTTATGTCAGCAAGGTCTGCAAGAAAATATTAGCATCCCATTGCAAGATATACAAATGATATGAATTTAAGAAGCATCAATAATTTAAAGAAATGACTGCAGCAATTTAACATTAACAATATATTGAAACGGAAACAACATCCCTAACATGCAATTCTAAACAGTTGCAAGGATTAAAGTTAAGATTTCTCTGAGCATAACAATTTCCAAGAGACCAAAGTTAGCGTTGCAATTTCCATGTCAAGAGTTAGCATTCTAATCTAGGGTTCACACCTGTAGGTCGTGATGAGAAGGTCGTTCCTCTCACGGGGGCTTACCGTGATTGACGCTAACCCACCGCGTGCGGGTGGTGATCTTGAGGAGAGTACCTTTCATATGCCTAGTGGCCGGTCAACCCTAACCCCACCCAAAAGTTTGCTGCAACACGAGCCAGCCTAGTCGACTCACACGACATCACGATATCACGATACCGCCTTCGAGGCGCATGATTCTCCCGATGTATCAACTTGGTAAACATTTCATGACTTGCAGAAATTTAATGTTATCGATATTAATTTGTTATTGTGACAATTCCAATCAGCAGAAGTGGGTTAAACAATTTATACAACAATTTTAACATAACGTTGAACATGAGATTTACTGAACATGTTACAGAAAGCAATTTTTCTTCGTTGTCATTCAAAATTTAGGTATATCGTGTGATATGCCGTTGGATCACAAAATTCGTCCAGAATGTCATGGCATTGTTTTCATGCATCATTTCAAGTATGTTTTTCAAGTTATACAGCAATAAGTAAAAGTGACACGAAAACACTCAGACTTCAAAAATTCATATCAATTCGCATACTTGCATGTTTTTAGCGTTCTTGGTGTCGTCGAAAACGTCTCAACGGCCACTATGATACAGTGATGATGGTTCGCTGGTTTGACAAAACATAAAATTAGATTAGGCTATTTTATTCGTTTAACTTCTAATATGAATTATTTAGGCACACTGTTTTATTGGTTAATGTGTAATACCTATATAACCTTCTGTTAAAACCTATCTTATACTTAATTCAATAACTACATTAACATATCCATGAACTGGGTGTTTTCTTTTGAAACAACAAATAGTCAGGCTAGAATAATAACAACATATATGCATGTGATTATTAACTCCAACAACTACCCCTACTCAACCATTTACATGATAATCACATATATAAGGTTACAACATAAACTAACCCAAGATGTTAACTAACTTCAGTCATATATCCTCATCCTTCAGTCATAAATAATAAACAAAATTGTCCATAAGGATGACATAGCAAATGTCACCTAGAAGAGCAAGGACATTGTTAGCCTTATGCACAAGCAAACATGCTAGTTATTACTTCAATATGCTTCTCTTCATATGTTAGATATATTTCTTGCTGCCCTAGAATGTTATAAGTAAAATGCAAATATAAGCAATCTTTTTGTTTCCCCATTTATTAGTATGCAAAAAAAAAAATCAACCATGGCGTGATGCATTTAAAGTATGTCTAACACAGTTTATAAAATAACTAATCCTAGCTACTAACTAACTAACCTCTATACATTGTTATCCACTGTTCTTCTCTGCAAATGGAGGAGAGAGAACCCGGGGCTGTCGACGCTACGAGGGAGGAGATGCAATCTCCTGGGCGGCGTCCCCAACGATCTGCACATGTGAAGAGGCAGCGACTTGCCTTGCGTTAATGGGGAGTTCGACTGTGTCGCTGGGCGAGGGGACGCGTTGCGTGCGTTGCTGCAGGCGGAGGAAGGCCGTGCAACACGAGGGGGAGAGAGGAAGGGGACCCCGGCTGCTGTGCGATGAGATCTCGGAGAGAAGAAGGGGCCGCGACGAGTGGTGCTTGGCGGCTGCGAAGTGCTGCGAGGGGAGAAGAGGGCTGGCGCTGGCGTTGCGCTGACGTTGAGGGGAGGCCGAGTAGGCAGAGGGAGGAAGAGGAGGAGAGGCTCGGGTTTTGGGATCTCGGGGAGAAGGAGGAGGAGAAGCACGGGTTGGTTGCGTGGGGAAGGAGGTGAAGCCGTGGGGATCTCAGGCTGGCGTGGGTTCTTGCGTGATTGGGGAGGGAGAAAAGTAGGGGGGAGGCGGCATGTTGCGTGGAGAAGAGGATTGACAGGGGGGCGGCTGCAAGTTGATGTAGGGTTTTGATAAAGAAGCAACCCTAGTTTTTACTTCTATATGTAGCCTTAGGGTTCCTTTTAGTTGTGTGTAGGGTTATGAAAATGGGCAACACATGAATGCCCTAGGGCTAGGTCTAGGAAACTAGGGGTTGGTTTGCTATATGAAAGCTCACATGAATCTTATAATATTAAATGGGTTTTAAAAGCTTGAGGGCTGGGTGTTTTACTTTGAGACTGTGGGGTTTTCGTACGAAGGGGGTATGGGCTTTGGTAAGGGTTGTTAGCCTTAGGTTTGTGTAGAGAAAAGAAAATTGATGTAGGGGAGAGGGATATTTTGGCCTAGTTTTAATTTGGTTTAGGGTTTAATTTTAAGATGAAGGCTGGGTCGAAATGAGGGTATGGGTTTTATGGTGTTGGGTTTGCATGTGTGTGAGAGTCCCAAGGGTTTATAATTCCTAGGGTCTAAAGTTATAACCAAAAAGGAATTTATTAGAAACATAATCTTAAGATTTGAAATATCATTAGTGGGATTCTAATATGGCTAGTGTCATACTAGGAAGGTGATTATATAGGGAAGTTTGAAATATTATTAATGGGAAATGATCAAGGGAATAAGAGCTAATAAAACCGTTTTTAATCATGGGTTTAAATGAGTTTTAATAGGAAACTTTCAAACATTTATACAAGGTTTAAATTCGAATTTCGAATTTTCATTCAAAAATTTTAAAACGATTTTTAAGAAGAACCCCTTTTAAAATAATTTACTAACAGAAATAAAAAAAAAAATAATAATAATAATAATAATAATAAGTGTGAAGGACAAAAACGGATACGGTGACAGAAACGTTGGACTACGGGTACGGGAAGAAATACACGGGAGAAAATACGGATAACGTAATGATGAGAACTGGTCGTTACATCCTACCCACCTTAAAAATGATTCCGCCCTCGGAATCTTATCGGCTAAGACACGGTGAAAATATCAGGATAACGCTCGTACCTCCTTTTTTTAACGCATACACCATAACAACCAGCATGCCATATCCCAACGGTAATTTCTAATATTAATATCAACACCAATGAACTACCACCGATAATGCTAATCAACGCCAAAGCTACTAGTAGTAACTATACACATACACACATTACTAATTACGTATTTATATAACATGTTTAATATAATATCATCCAATGTCCTATACAGGCAAATAGTAACACTTTACTACACAACCACATCAATTTTCTAGTTGTAAGTGCGCCGTCACCTTGCACACTCACATTATTACCAATACATAATGCATTACCAAATATCTTATACCCTCACAATATATAATGATATGGTACCATATGTCACATGAACATACCCCTAATAAAAAATACAATCATTCTTAGTCAATTAACACTTCAATCGTACAATCACTTTTACATACCGCATATTACCACATACACATTATAATATATGTCACTACTCATATATACATGCCCGCAATACCGTACACCATACACAGATTCATATAAGACTTACTCCTAGCACTAGGGTCATGGTGATCTACCCACCTTAAGAACAAGTCCGTCCTCAGATTTCCTTAAATAGACCGATATAGGGGTGAGCGGTCTTAGACACTAAAGTCGTTCTATCCCGGACACACATACCTTATAATGAAACCATATACATCCATATACATACACTTAATCATATAGCACACACTTTCAAATTCCCATACATATAACAATTTTACATACGTATACATACTCACACTACTACACTCTTATCTCGTATCTATATAGGTCACATATACACTCACCGGTATCCACAACCATGGTAATCAACATAGGCAAGTATACTATTTCATACATTCGCATATACGTAGTCACAAATATACGGCCATGCATACTTCTGGTATACACATGTTCACACATCATCCTGTAGGGGTAACATTATAATCTTACTATGCATACAACACACTTATTTATACAATATATATATACATACGTACCTATAACTAACCACGTACTTATATACGCGCGAGTACATGCCATACATACTAACATACAAATCACACAATAAATCCGCACACACAACCATGGTACCTAACATGCACATCACTGTATCAGCGTATAATCACAACCATTAACAAGTACGGCTAAGATACATACATGCCTAGTAACTAGCCAAATACTAAATTTAATATGCACAGATATCCTTATAGTGATATGGCTAATCACTCACCTAAATATAAGTATAACACTTACTACTCTACACTCGTCTGAATACATACCTATCACACTTTACCGTACGTACATGCACGCACGACATAATAGATCATCACACTATACTAATATATTAAGGGAAAACACACGTAGACATAAGTGGTACATAGAGATTCACATGCACGGGCCCACACCCACTATCTATACACATGCACAACAACAACACTACATTCACTGCTAATGGTCCCACTATACTTATATTAAAGCTGTCATAAGCACTCATAAGCACCAATGCGAAAACTAATCAAAAGTGTTGAATTCAGAGTTGAAAGGTGTAATGAATTGATGCTGTGATGGACGACTCCGGAGGTGGTATGGATAAGCGAGTAGTTTGGTTGGGTGACATAAAATATTTAAGAATAATTAAATAGTTAAGAGGATAAGGATATGTGTAAAATATCACCGTAAAATAGCGAACATATGGAATAAGTTACAATGTAAAATGTGATTAGTCAATAATGAGTGAAGAGTAACATGGGTGTAGCGATGTAGTGCTTGTTTTACAAATGAAAAAATCGGTTTGTATAAGAAAAAAAAACTTCTTTTCTTAGAATATTTGAAGACAATGATTATAAAATTGGCACACAGGATTTTGAAGTTATATTTAACATAGTAAAATATTTTAAAAGTATGCATCAATGACCGCTTCAAAATACTTTAGTAAGAATAGGAGGTGACTTTCGAACTAGCGACTTAGAAATAAAGTTTTAAAAAGTTCATTGACTGAGGAAAATAGAGTAGTTATGTGAAATAGAAGTGCAAAAGATGTATGTGAGGAAATCGTCATAGGGTAGTAATTAAAGATTGCATCAGAAGAGTTTCATGATCAAGATTGGGTTTAAGTCGACTGAAGTGTAGAGAATCTAAGTAAAAGCTTTCGAAAGAATTTAAACTTAGTGAAGAATTCAATAAATAAAATATTGAAAATACTTTTCAGGAGGAGAGATTCAAGGTTAAAGATGGCGGATATGAAGAGTTTATGTGAATCGGGGACAAGAATCAGGTTCGACGATTGAAACGTAAGGACGACTAAGAAGTAACTCTGCGAATACGCTACGGTGGATTTCTACGATCATCATCATGGAAGTGTAGTGATTATAAAATAATAAGATCAGGGGAAATGATCATTGGGTCGACTAAGGTTTAGCACTGAGGTTCGTCAAAGAACCAGACATCGATAGGGAAGCCGAGTGAGGGTTCATAGAGGATCAAGATCGGGATCTTATGTATCTGGGATATCTTACGTCTCGAAGTCTACTCGTTGCAGGCGTCTCGGGTTTGACTTGCACGGGTGCGACGATCGCTACGTTCGGTTGGGCCCTAGATTCGATGAATATAAGCGAACGACTAACGAACTCAAAAGGTCTAATAAGGTCAGAGCTGGATGATCAATCGATAGGGTGACTCCCAAGATGATAATTCTAAGCCATGGCAAGGGTGTCTAACTAACGAGCACGAGTGTCTAACTAACTTTTCCCATTATCTTGGTATTGGGTTTTCCTATCGTACTGAGACAAGGTATTCGAGTAATTTCACGTATGAACTAATTCTGGACGTTTTGGCTAATGAAAAGTGTTCTCATTGTTCTGAGGTTCGCAGTTGCAGGACCTGCATGGGCCACCAACAAAACCTGTAACGCCCCGCTTCCCAAAAGACACCGGAAGCGAGAACGTTACGCGGTCCGCTTGAACTGGAGCGGTGAAGCTCGAGTTCAATAAGCGTCGGTGATAAAAACACAGAAGAGGTCCTTACATTTGCATATCAGAACAATCAGAAAACATTTCATTAAATTAAAAAAAACAATTCCAGAATTGTTCGTACAAGAAATAGGACAACATGGCCTCAACATGGCCAAAAGAAACCTACAACAAAACACTAATCCTGCTACAAGGTACTAAAGCTAAAACTCAAAGTAGTGACGGAAGAGGGGCTCTAGTCTTCCGCAGAAAGCGGCACGGCGTCTACGGCGAACCCTGGCCCTCAGAATCAGGCGTCTCGAGCGAATCATCCTAGTGCTCAAACTCAGGATCTGACATACATCCAAAAACATGAATGTATGTCAGCAAGGTCTGCAAGAAAAGATTAACATCCCAAGGAAAGATATACAAATGATATGAATTTAAGAAGCATCAATAATTTAAAGAAATGACTGCAGCAATTTAACATTAACAATATATTGAAACGGAAACAACATCCCTAACATGCAATTCTAAACAGTTGCAAGGATTAAAGTTAAGATTTCTCTGAGCATAACAAGTTCCAAGCGACCAAAGTTAGCGTTGCAATTTCCATGTCAAGAGTTAGCATTCTAATCTAGGGTTCACGCCTGTAGGTCGTGATGAGAAGGTCGTTCCTCTCACGAGGGGCTTACCGTGATTGACGCTAACCCACAGCGAGCGGGTGGTGCTCTTGAGGAGAGTACCTTTCATACGCCTAGTGGCTGCTCAACCCTAACCCCACCCAAAAGTTTGTCGGA
The DNA here is from genome assembly GCA_030789695.1 of Scilla litardierei. Lineage (NCBI taxonomy): Eukaryota > Viridiplantae > Streptophyta > Magnoliopsida > Asparagales > Asparagaceae > Scilla > Scilla litardierei. The sequence goes on along the minus strand of JAULAV010004087.1, from coordinate 93,462 downwards.
ACACGAGCCAGCCTAGTTGACTCACACGACATCACGATATCACGATACCGCCTTCAAGGCGCACGATTCTCACGATGTATCAACTTGGTAAACATGTCAAGACTTGCAGAAATTTAATTTTATCGATATTAATTTGTTATTGTGACAATTCCAATCAGCAAAAGTGGGTTAAACAATTTATACAACAATTTTAACATAACGTTGAACATGAGATTTGCTGAACATGTTACAGAAAGCAATTTTTCTTCGTTGCCATTCAAAATTTAGGTATATCGTGTGATATGCCGTTGGATCAAAAAATTCGTCCAGAATGTCATGGCATTGTTTTCATGCATCATTTCAAGTATGTTTTTCAAGTTATACAGCAATAAGTAAAAGTGACACGAAAACACTCATACTTCAAAAATTCATATCAATTCGCATACTTGCCTGTTTTTAGCGTTCTTGGTGTCGTTGGAAACGTCTCAACGACCACTATGCTAAAGTGATGACGGTTCGCTGGTTTGACAAAACATAAAATCAGATTAGGCTGTTTTATTTGTTTAACTTCTAATATGAATTATTTAGGCACGCTATTTTATTGGTTAATGTGTAATACCTATATAACCTTCTGTTAAAACCTATCTTATACTTAATTCAATAACTACATTAACATATCCATGAACTGGGTGTTTTCTTTTGAAACAGCAAATAGTTAGGCTAGAATAATAACAACATATATGCATGTGATTATTAACTCCAACAACTACCCCTACTCAACCATTTACATGATAATCACATAGATAAGGTTACAACATAAACTAACCCAAGATGTTAACTAACTTCAGTCATATATCCTCATCCTTCAGTCATAAATAATAAAGAAAATTGTCCATAAGGATGACATAGCAAATGTCACCCAGAAGAGCAAGGACAGTGTTAGCCTTATGCACAAGCAAACAATGCTAGTTATTACTTCAATATGCTTCTCTTCATATGTTAGATATATGTCTTGCTGCCCTACAATGTTATAAGTAAAATGCAAATATAAACAACCTTTTTGTTTCCCCATTTATTAGCAGGGAAGAAAAACCAACCATGGCGTGATGCATCTAAAGTATGTCTAACACAGTTTATAAAATAACTAATCCTAGCTACTAACTACAACTAACCTCTATACATTGTTATCCACTGTTCTTCTCTACAGATGGAGGAGAGAGAACCCGGGGCTGTCGACGCTACGAGGGAGGAGATGCAATCTCCTGGGCGGCGTCCCCAACGATCTGCACATGTGAAGAGGCAGCGACTTACCTTGCGTGAATGGGGAGTTCGACTGCATCGCTGGGCGAGGGGACGCATTACGTGCGTTGCTGCAGGCGGAGGAAGGCCGTGCAACGCGAGGGGGAGAGAGGAAGGGGACCCCGGCTGCTGTGCGATGAGATCTCGAAGAGAAGAATGGGCCGGGCCGAGTGGTGCTTGGCGGCTGCGAAGTGCTACGAGGGGAGAATAGGGCTGGCGCTGGCGTTGCGCGGACATTGAGGGGAGGCCGAGCAGGCAGAGGGAGGAAGAGGAGGAGAGGCTCGAGTTTTGGGATCTCGGGGAGAAGGAGGATGAGAAGCCCGAGTTGGTTGTGTGGGGAAGGAGGTGAAGCCGTGGGGAGCTCGGGCTGGCGTGGGTTCATGCGTGAATGGGGAGGGAGAAAAGTAGGGGGGAGGCGGCCTGTTGCGTGGAGAAGAGGATTGACAGGGGGCGACTGCAAGTTGATGTAGGGTTTTGATAAAGAAGCAACCCTAGTTTTTACTTCTATATGTAGCCTTAGGGTTCCTTTTAGTTGTGTGTAGGGTTATGAAAATGGGCAACACATGAATGCCTTAAGGCTAGGTCTAGGAAATTAGGGGTTGGTTTGCTATATGAAAGCTCACATGAATCTTATAATATTAAATGTGTTTTAAAAGCTTGAAGGCTGGGTGTTTTACTTTGAGGCTGTGGGGTTTTCGTACGAAGGGTGTATGGGCTTTGGTACGGGTTGTTAGCCTTGGGGTTGTGTAGAGAAAAGAAAATTGATGTAGGGGAGAGGGATATTTCGGCCTAGGTTTAATTCGGTTTAGGGTTTAATTTTAAGATGAAGGCTGGGTCGAAATGAGGGTATGGGTTTTAGGGTGTTGGGTTGGCATGTGTGTGTGAGTGCCAAGGGTTTATAATTCCTAGGGTCTAAAGTTATAACCAGAAAGGAATTTATTAGAAACATAATCTTAAGATTTGAAATATCATTAGTGGGATTCTAATATGGCTAGTGTCATATTAGGAAGGTGATTATATAGGGAAGTTTGAAATATTATTAATGGGAAATGTTCAAGGGAATAAGAGCTAATAAAACCGTTTTTAATCATGGGTTTAAATGAGTTTTAATAGGAAACTTTCAAACATTTATACAAGGTTTAAAGTCGAAATTCCAATTTTGATTCAAAAATTTTAAAATGAAATTTAAGAAGAACCACTTTTAAATTAATTTACTAACAGAAATAAAAATAATAATACTAATAATAATAATAATAATAATAATAATAATAATAAGTGTGAAGGACAAAAACGGATACGGTGACAGAAACGTCGGACTACGGGTATGGGAAGAAATACACGGGAGAAAATACGGATAACGTAATGATGAGAACCGGTCGTTACAGAGAATAATGTAGAAAAGATGGCACCCGATCTAATAGATCAGATGCTAAACCACATAAAGTTGGAAAGAAAAAGCACCACTTGGGCATTTACTTTCATGTGGTTTACACACCGATTATGTCTTGCACTTGATCTATTATATCATTTACCACCCGAAAAACAAGAATCCCTGTCCAAAGAGAATGATGTAGATCAGGTGGCACCCGATCTAATAGATCGGGTGCCAAGCCATGTAAAGTTGGAAAGAACAAGCCCCACATGGGCATTTACTTTCCATGTGGTTTACACACTTATTGTGTCGTGCACCTGATCTATTATATCAGTTGCCACCTGATAAGCATGAATTCCTATCCATAGAGAATGATGTAGAAAAGGTGGCACCCGATCTAATAGATCGGGTGCCAAGCCACGTAAAGTTGGAAAGAACAAGCCCCACATGGGCATTTACTTTTCATATGTTTACACATTGATTGTGTATTGCGCCTAATATATTATATTAGTTGCCACCTGATAAACATAATTTCCAATCCATAGAGAATAATATAGAAAAGTTGTGACCCGATCTAAAAGATCGGGTGCCAAGCCACATAACTTGGAAAGCTCAAGCCCCATATGGGCATTTACTTTCCATGTGGTTTACACACCGTTTGTGTTGGGCATCTGATCTATTATATTAGTTTCCACCTGATAAACATAAATCCCTATCCATAGAGAATGATGTAGAAAGGGTGGCACCCGATCTCATAGAAAGGGTGGCACCCGATATAATAGATCGGGTGCCAAGCCACATAAAGTTGGAAAGAACAAGCACCACATTGGCATATATTTTCTATGTGGTTTACACACCGATTGTATCTTGCACCTGATCTATTATATGAGTTTGCACCTGATAAAGATGAATCTATATCCATAGAGAATGATGTAGAAAAGTTGGCACCTGATTTAGTAGATCGGGTGCCAATCCACATAAAGGTGGAAAGAACAAGCACCACATGGGCATTTACTTTCCATGTGGTTTACACATAGATTGTGTCTTGCACCTGATCTATTATATTAGTTGCCACCAGATAAACATGAATCCCAATTCATAGAGAATGATGTAGAAAAGGTGGCATCCGATCTAATAGATCGGGTGCAAGCCACGTAAAGTTGGAAAGAACAAGCCCCATATGGGCTTTTACTTTCCATGTGGTTTACGCATCGATTGTGTCTTGCAGCTGATCTATTGTATCAATTGCCACCTGATAAACATGATTCCCTATCCATAGAGAATAATGTAGAAAAGGTGGCACCCGATCTAATAGATCAGGTGTCAGGTCACATAAAGTTGGAAAGAACAAGCCCCACACAAGCATTTACTTTCCATGTGGTTTATATACCGATTATGTCATACACCTTATTTATTATATCAGTTGCAACCTGATAAACATGAATCCTTATCCATAGAGAATGATGTAGAAAAGGTGGCACCTGATCTAATAGATCGGGTGCCAAGCCACATAAAGTTGGAAAGAACAAGCCCCACATGTGAATTTAATTGCCATGTGGTTTACACACCGAATGTGTCTAGCACCAGATCTATTATATCTGTTGCCAACTGATAAACATGAATTCCTATCCACAGAGAATGATGTAGAAAAGGTGGCACCCGATCTAATAGATCGGTGCCAAACCACATATATTTCCATATGTGAATTTAATTTCCATGTGGTTGGAAAGAACATGTGAAGAACAAGCCCCACATGTGAACAAGCCCCACATGAAACATAAAGTTGTGAATCCCTATTATATTAGTTGCCACCTCTATAGCACCTTTATCAGATGAAACATAAAGTTGGAAAGAACAAGCCCCACATGTGAATTTAATTTCCATGTGGTTTACACACCGAATGTGTCTAGCACCTGATCTATTATATCTGTTGCTAACTGATAAACATGAATTCCTATCCACAGAGAATGATGTAGAAAAGGTGGCACCCGATCTAATAGATAGGTGCCAAACCACATATATTTGGAAAGAACAAGCCCCACATGGGGATTTACTTTCCATGTGGTTTAAAACCCGATTGTGTCTTGCTGGTGATCTATTATATTCGTTGCCATCTGCTAAACATGAATCCCTATCCAGAGAGAATAACGTAGAAACGATGGCACCCGATCTAATAGTTCCGGTGCCAAGCCACATAAAGTTGGAAAAAACAAGCACCACATGTGCTTTTACTTTCCCTGTGGTTTACACATCGATTGTGTCTTGCACCTGATCTATTATATCATTTGCCACCTGATAAACATGAATCCATATCCATTGAGAATGATGTAGAAATGGTGGTACCCGATCTAATAGATCGGGTGCCAAGCCACGTAAAGTTGGAAAGAACATGCCACACACGGGCATTTACTTTCAATGTGGTTTACACACCGAGTGTTTCTTGCACCTAATTATTATATTAGTTGCCACCTGATAAACTTGATTCCCTAGCCATAGAGAATAATGTAGAAAATGTGGCATATGATCTAATAGATCGGGTTGCCAAGCCATGTAAAGTTGGAAAGAACAAGCCCCACATGGGCATTTATTTCCATGTGGTTTACACACCATTTGAGTCATGCACCTGATCTATTATATCAGTTTCCACCTGATAAACATAAATCCCTATCCATAAAGAATGATGTAGAAAAGGTGGCACCCGATCTAATAGATCGGGTGCCAAGCCACATAAAGTTGGAAATAACTAGCACCACTTGGGCATTTACTTTCCATGTGGTTTACACACCGATTGTATCTTGCACCTGATCTATTATATGAGTTGCCACCGAATAAATATGAATCTATATCAATAGAGAATGATGTAGAAAAGTTGGCACCTGATTTAATAGATCGGGTGCCAATCCTCGTAAAGTTGGGAAGAACAAGCACCATAAGGGCATTTACTTTCCATGTGGTATATACATTGATTGTGTCTTGCACCTGATCTAGTATATCAGTTGCCACCTGATAAACATGAATCCCTATCCATTGAGAATGATGTAAAAAAGGTGGCACCCGATCTAATAGATCGGGTGCCAAGCCATATAAAGTTGGAAAGAACAAGCCCCACATAGGAATTTACATTCCATGTGGTTTACACACCGATTGTGACTTGCACATAATCTATTTTATCAGTTGTCGCCTGATAAACATGAATCCATATCCATAGAGAATGATGTAGAAAAGGTGGCAACCGATCTAATAGATCGGGTGCCAAGCCACGTAAAGTGGGAAAGAACAAGCCCCACATGGGCATTTACTTTTCTTGTGGTTTACACACCAATTATGTCATGCACCTGATCTATTATATCAGTTACCACCTGATAAACATGAATCCCTATCCATGGAGAATGATGTAGAAAAGGTGGCACCCGATCTAATAGATCGGTTGCCAAGTCAAGTAAAGTTGGAAAGAACAAGCCCCGCATGGGCATTTACTTTCCAAGTGGTTTACACACCGATTGTGTCTTGCACCAAATATATTATTTTAGTCGCCTCCTGATAAACATGATTCCCTATCCATAGAGAATAATGTAGAAAAGATGGCTCCCGATCTAATAGATCGGGTGCCAAGCCACGTAAAGTTGGAAAAAACAAGCCCCACAACGGCATTTACTTTCCATGTGGTTTACACACCGTTTATGTCGTGCACCTGATCTATTACATCAGTTGCCACCAGATAAACATGAATCCTAATCCATAGAGAATGATGTAGAAAAGGTGGCACCCAATCTAAAATATCGAGTGCCAAGCCACATATAGTTGGAAATAACAAGCACCATTTGGGCATTCAGTTTCCATGTGGTTTACACATCGATTGAATCTTGCACCTGATGTATTATATGAGTTGCCACCTGATAAAGATGAATCAATATCCATAAAGAACGATGTAGAAAAGTTGGCACCTGATTTAATAGATCGGGTGCCAATCATCGTAAACTTGGAAATAACATGCACCACATGGGCATTTACTTTTCTTCTGGTTTACACATAGATTGTGTCTTGCACCTGATCAATTATATCAGTTGCCACCTAATAAACATGAATCCCTATCCATAGAGAATGATGTAGAAAAGGTGGCACCCGATCTAATAGATTGGGTGCCAAGCCACATAAGGTGGAAAGAACAAGCCCCCACAAGGGCATTTACTTTCCATGTGGTTTACACAACGATTGTGTCTTACACCTGATCTATTGTATTAGTTCACACATGATAAACATGATTCCCAATCCATAGATAATAATGTAGAAAAGGTGGCACCCGATCTAATAGATCGGGTGCCGAGACAAGAATAGTTGGAAAAAACAAGCCCCGCAAGGGTATTTACTTTCCATGTGATTTTCACACCAATTGTGTCGTGCACTTGATCTATTATATCAGTTGCCACCAGCTAAACATGAATCCATATCCATAGAGAATGATTTAGAAAAGGTTGCAACCGATATAATAGATCGGGTTCCAAGCCACGTAAAGTTGGAAAGAACAAGCCCTACATGGGAATTTACTTTCCATGTGGTTTACACACCAATTGTGTCATGCACCTGATCTATTATATCAGTTGCCACCTGATAAACATGAATCCCTATCCATGGAGAATGATGTAGAAAAGGTGGCACCCGATCTAATAGATCGGTTGCCAAGTCAAGTTAAGTTGGAAAGAACAAGCCCCACATGGGCATATAATTTCCATGTGGTCTACACACCGATTGTGTCTAGCACCTAATATATTATATTAGTTGCCTCCTGTTAAACGTGATTCACTATCCATTGAGAATAATGTAGAAAAGATGGATCCCGATCTAATAGATCGGGTGCCAAGCCACGTAAAGTTGGAAAAAACAAGACCCACAAGGGCATTTACTTTCCATGTGTTTTACACACCATTTGTGCCGTGCACCTGATCTATTATATCAGTTGCCACCAAATAAACATGAATCCCAATCCATAGAGAATGATGCAGAAAAGGGGGCACCCGATCTAAAATATCGGGTGCCAAGCCACATTTAGTTGGAAATAAGAAGCACCATTTGGGCATTTAGTTTCCATGTGGTTTACACATCGATTGTATATTGCACCAGATGTATTATATGAGTTGCCACCTGATAAAGATGAATCAATATCCATAGAGAATGATGTAGAAAAGTTGGCACCTGATTTAATAGATCGGGTGCCAATCATCGTAAAGTTGGAAATAACAAGCACCACATTGGCATTTACTTTTCTTGTGGTTTACACATAGATTGTGTCTTGCTCCTGATCAATTATATCAGTTGCCACCTGATAAAGATGAATCCCAATCCATAGAGAATGATGTTGAAAAGGTGGCACCCGATCTAATAGATCGGGTGCCAAGCCACATATAGTTGGAAAGAACAAGCCCCACATGGGCATTTACTTTCCATGTGGTTTACACACCGATTGTGTCTTACACCCGATCTATTATATCAGTTCCCACCTGATAAACATGATTCACAATCCATAGAGAATAATGTAGAAAAGGTGGCACCCGATCTAATAAATAGGGTGTCGAGCCAAGTATAGTTGGAAAAAACAAGCCCCATAATGGTATTTACTTTCCATGTGGTTTTCACACCAATTGTGCCGTGCACCTGATCTATTATATCAGTTTTCACCTGCTAAACATGAATCCATATCCATAGAGAATGATGTAGAAAAGGTGGCAACCGATCTAATAGATCGGGTGCCAAGCCACGTAAAGTTGGAAAGAACAAGCCCCACATGGGAATTTACTTTCCATGTGATTTACACACCAAATGTGTCTTGCACCTAATCTATTATTTCAGTTGCCACCAGATAAACTTGAATTCCTATGCGTAGAGAATGATGTAGAAAAGGTGGCAACCGATCTAATAGATTGGGTGCCAAGCCACGTATAGTTGGAAAGAACAAGCACAACATGGGCATTTACTTTACATGTGATTTAAAAACCGATTGTGTCTTGCACCTGATCTATTATATCAGTTGCGAACTGATAAACTTGACTCCCTATCCATAGAGAATAACGTAGACAAGATGGCACCCGATCTAGTAGATCGGGTGCCAAGCCACATAAAGTTGGAAAAAATAAGCACCACATGGGCATTTACTTTCCATGTGGTTTACACACCGATTGTGCCTTGCACCTGATCTATTAGATCATTTACCACCTGATAAACAAGAATCCTTGTCCAAAGAGAATGATGTAGATAAGGTGGCACCTGATCTAATAGATCGGGTGCCAAGCCATGTAAAGTGGGAAAGAACAAGACCCCACATGGGCATGTACTTTTCATGTGGTATACACACCATTTGTGCCATGCATCTGATCTATTATATTAGTCACCACCTGATAAAGATAAATCCCTATCCATAGAGAATGATGTAGAAAGGGTGGCTCCCGATATAGTAGAATGGGTGGCACCCGATCTATTAGGAAGGGTACCAAGCCACATAAAGTTGGAAAGAACAAGCACCTCAATGTCATTTACTTTCCATGTGGATTACAAACCGATTGTATCTTGCACATGATCTATTATATGAGCTTCCAACTGATAAAGATGAATCCTTATCCATAGAAAATGATGTAGAAAAGTTGGCACCAGATTTAATAGATCGGGTGCCAATCCACATAAAGTTGGATAGAACTAGCACCACTTGGGCATTTACTTTCCATGTGGTTTACACACCGATGGTATCTTTCACCTGATCTATTATATGAGTTGCCACCTAATAAATATGAATCTATATCCATAGAGAATGATGTAGAAAAGTTGGCAACTGATTTAATAGATCGGGTGCCAAGCCATATAAAGTTGGAAAGAACAAGCCCCACATAGGAATTTACATTCCATGTGGTTTACACACCGATTGTGTCTTGCACATAATCTATTTTATCAGTTGCCACCTGATAAAGATGAATCCCAATCCATAGAGAATGATGTTGAAAAGGTGGCACCCGATCTAATAGATCAGGTGCCAAGCCACATATAGTTGGAAAGAACAAGCCCCACATGGGCATTTACTTTCCATGTGGTTTACACACCGATTGTGTCTTACACCCGATCTATTATATCAGTTCCCACCTGATAAACATGATTCACAATCCATAGAGAATAATGTAGAAACGGTGGCACCCGATCTAATAAATCGGGTGTCGAGCCAAGTATAGTTGGAAAAAACAAGCCCCATAAGGGTATTTACTTTCCATGTGGTTTTCACACCAATTGTGCCGTGCACCTGATCTATTATATCATTTGTCACCTGCTAAACATGAATCCATATCCATAGAGAATGATGTAGAAAAGGTGGCAACCGATCTAATAGATCGGGTGCCAAGCCACGTAAAGTTTGAAAGAACAAGCCCCACATGGGAATTTACTTTCCATGTGATTTACACACCAAATGTGTCTTGCACCTAATCTATTATTTCAGTTGCCACCAGATAAACTTGAATTCCTATGCATAGAGAATGATGTAGAAAAGGTGGCAACCGATCTAATAGATCGGGTGCCAAGCCACGTATAGTTGGAAAGAACAAGCACAACATGGGCATTTACTTTCCATGTAATTTAAAAACCGATTGTGTCTTGCACCTGATCTATTATATCAGTTGCGAACTGATAAACTTGACTCCCTATCCATAGAGAATAACTTAGACAAGATGGCACCCGATCTAGTAGATCGGATGCCAAGCCACATAAAGTTGGAAAAAATAAGCACCACATGTGCATTTACTTTCCATCTGGTTTACACACCAATTGTGTCATGCATCTGATCTATTATATCAGTTGCCACCTGATAAACATGAATCCCTAACCATAGAGAATGATGTAGAAAAGGTGGCACCCGATCTAATAGATCGGGTGCCAAGCCACGTAAAGTTGGAAAGAACAAGACCCCACATGGGCATGTACTTTTCATGTGGTATACACACCATTTGTGCCATGCATCTGATCTATTATATTAGTCACCACCGGATAAAGATAAATCCCTATCCATAGAGAATGATGTAGAAAGGGTGGCTCCCGATCTAGTAGAATGGGTGGCACCCGATCTATTAGGAAGGGTACCAAGCCACATAAAGTTGGAAAGAACAAGCACCTCAAGGTCATTTACTTTCCATGTGGATTACAAACCGATTGTATCTTGCACATGATCTATTATATGAGCTTCCAACTGATAAAGATGAATCCTTATCCATAGAAAATGATGTAGAAAAGTTGGCACCAGATTTAATAGATCGGGTGCCAATCCACATAAAGTTGGATAGAACTAGCACCGCTTGGGCATTTACTTTCCATGTGGTTTACACACCGATGGTATCTTTCACCTGATCTATTATATGAGTTGCCACCTAATAAATATGAATCTATATCCATAGAGAATGATGTAGAAAAGTTGGCACCTGATTTAATAGATCGGGTGCCAATCCTCGTAAAGTTGGCAAGAACAAGCACCACATGAGCATTTACTTTCCATGTGGTTTACACATCGATTGTGCCTTGCACCTGATCTATTATATCAGTTGCCACCTGATAAACATGAATCACTATCCATTGAGAATGATGTAGAAAAGGTGGCACCTGATCTAATAGATCGGTGGCCAAGCCGCATAAAGTTGGAAAGAACAAGCCCCACATGGGAATTTACATTCCATGTGGTTTACACATAGATTGTGACTTGCACCTGATCTATTTTATCAGTTGCCACCTGATAAACATGAATCTCTAACCATAGAGAATGATGTAGAAAAGGTGGCACCCGATCTAATAGATCGGGTTCCAAGCCACGTAAAGTTGGAAAGAACAAACCCCACATGGCATTTACTTTCCTTGTGGTTTACACGCCAATTGTGTCATGCACCTGATCTATTATATCAGTTGCCACCTGATAAACATGAATCCCTATTCTTAGAGAATGATGTAGAAAAGGTGACACCCGATCTAATAGATTGGTTGCCAAGCCACGTAAAGTTGGAAAGAACAAGACCCACAAGGGCATTTACTTTCCATGTGTTTTACACACTGATTGTGTCTTGCACCTAATATATTATATTAGTTGCCACTTGATAAACATGATTCCATATCCAAAGAGAATAATGTAGAAAAGATGGCACCCGATCTAATAGATCGGGTGCCAAGCGACGTAAAGTTGGAAAAAACAAGCCCCACATGGGCATTTACTTTTCATGTGGTTTACACACCATTTGTGTCGTGCACTTGATCTATTATATCAGTTGCCACCTGATAAACATGAATCCCAATCCATAGAGAATGATGTAGAAAAGGTGGTACCCGATCTAATAGATCGGGTGCCAAGCCACATAAAGTTGGAACTAACAAGCACCATTTGGGCATATAGTTTCCAAGTGGTTTACACATCGATTGTATCTCGCACCTGATGTATTTTATTTGTTACCACCAGATAAAGATGAATCAATATCCATATAGAATGATGTAGAAAAGTTGGCTCCTGATTTAATAGATCTTGTGCCAATCATCGTAAAGTTGGAAAGGCCAAGCACCACATGGGCATTTACTTTCCATGTGGTTTACTCATCGATTGTGTCTTGCACCTGATCTATTATATCAGTTGCCACCTGATAAACATGAATCCCTATCTCTAAAGAATGATGTAGAAAAGGTGGCACCCGAACTAATAGATTGGGTGCCAAGCCACATAAAGTTGGAAAGAACAAGCCCCACATGGGCAATTACTTTTCATGTGGTTTACACACCGATTGTGACTTTCACCTGATCTATTATATCAGTTGCCACATGATAAACATGATTCCCAATCTGTAGAGAATAATGTAGAAAAGATGGCACCCGATCTAATAGATCGGGTGCCAAGCCAAGTATAGTTGGAAAGAACAAGCCCCACAAGGGTTTTTACTTTCCATGTGGTTTACACACCAATTGTGTCGTGCACCTGAACTATTATATCAGTTGCCACCTGATAAACATCATTCTATATCAATAGAGAATGATGTAGAAAAGGTGGCACCCGATATAATAGATCGGGCGCCAGGCCACGTAAAGTTGGAAAGAAAAAGCACCACAAGGGAATTTACTTTCCATGCGGTCTACACACCGAATGTGTCTTACACCTGATCTATTATATTAGTCGCCACCTGATAAATATGAATCTCTATCCATAGAGAATGAGGTAGAAAAGGAGGCACCCGATCTAATAGATCGGGTGCCAAGCCACGTAGAGTTGGAAAGAACAAGCCCCAAAAGGGCATTTACTTTCCATGTGGTTTAAAAACCGATTGTGTCTTGCACCTGATCTATTATATCAGTTGCCACCTGATAAACTTGACTCCCTATCCATAGAGAATTATGTAGAAAAGATGGCACCCGATCTAATAGAACGGGTGCCAATCCACATAAAGTTGGAAAGAACAAGCACCATAAGGGCATTTACTTTTCATGTGGTTTACACACCGATTGTGTCTTGCACCTGATATATTATATCATTTACCACCTGATAAACATGAATCCCTGTCCAAAGGGAATGATGTAGATAAGGTGGCACCCGATCTAATAGATCGGGTGCCAAGCCATGTAAAGTTGGAAAGAACAAGCCCCACATGGGCATTTACTTTCCATGTGGTTTACACACTAATTGTGCTATGCATCTGATCTATTATATCAGTTGCCACCGGATAAACATGCATCCCTATCCATAGAGAATGATGTAGAAAAGGTGGCACCCGATCTAATAGATCAGGTGCCAAGCCACGTAAAGTTGGAAAGAACAAGCTCCACATGGGCATTTACTTTTCATGTGGTATACACATCGATTGTGTCTTGCGCCTAATATATTTTATTAGTTTCCACCTGATAAACATGATTCCCTATCCAAAGAGAATAATGTAGAAAAGGTATGACCTGATCTAATAGATTGGGTGCCAAGACACAAACAGTTGGAAAGAACAAGTCCCACATGGGCATTTACTTTCCATGCGTTTTACACACCGTTTGTGTCATGCATCTGATCTATTATATTAGTCGCCACCTGATAAATATAAATCTCTATCCATAGAGAATGATGTAGAAAGGGTGGCACCCGATTTAGTAGGAAGGGTGGCACCCGATCTAATAGATCGGGTGCCCATCCACATAAAGTTGGAAAGAACAAGCACCTCATGGGCATTTACTTTACGTGTGGTTTACACACCGATTGTATCTTGCACCTGATCTATTATATGAGCTTCCAGCTGATAAAGATGAATACATATCCATAGAGAATGATGTAGAAAAGTTGGCACCGGATTTAATAGATCGGGTGCCAATCAACATAAAGTTGGAAAGAACAAGTCCCACATGAGAATTTACTTTCCATGTGGTTTACACATCGATTGTGTCTTGCACCTGATCGATTATATTAGTTGCAAACTGATAAACATGACTCCCTATCACTAGAGAATGATGTAGAAAAGGTGGTCGCCGATCTAATAGATTGGGTGCCATGCCACGTAAAGTTGGAAAGAACAAGCCCTACATGGGCATTTACTTTTCGTGTGGTTTACGCACCGATTGTGTCTTGCACCTGATCTATTATATCAATTGCCACCTGATAAACAGGATTCACATTCCAAAGAGAATAATGTAGAAAGGGTGGCGCCTGATCTAATAGATCGGGTGCCAGGCCATATAAAGTTGGAAAGAACAAGCCCCACACGGGCATTTACTTTCCATGTGGTTTACACACCGATTGTATCTTGCACCTGATCTATTATATGAGCTTCCACCTGATAAAGATGAATCCATATCCATAGAGAATGATGTAGAAAAGTTGGCACCAGATTTAATAGATCGGGTGCCAATCCACATATAGTTGGATAGAACTAGCACTACTTGGGCATTTACTTTCCATGTGGTTTACACACCGATGGTATCTTGCACCTGATCTATTATATGAGTTGCCACCTAATAAATATAAATCTATATCCATAGAGAATGCTGTAGAAAAGTTGGCACCTGATTTAATAGATCGGGTGCCAATCCTCGTAATGTTGGGAAAAACAAGCACCACAAGGGCATTTACTTTTCATGTGGTTTACACATCGATTGTGTCTTGCACCTGATCTATTATATCAGTTTCCACATGATAAACATGAATCCCTATCCATTGAGAATGATGTAGAAAAGGTGGCACCCGATCCAATAGATTTGGTTCCAAGCCGCTTAAAGTTGGAAAGAATAAGCCCCACATGGGAATTTACATTCCATGTGGTTTACACACTGATTGTGACTTGCACCTGATCTATTTTATCAGTTGCCACCTGATAAACATGAATCCCTATCCATAGAGAATGATGTAGAAAAGGTGGCACCCGATTTAATAGATCGGGTGCCAAGCCACGTAAAGTTGGAAAGAACAAACCCCACATGGCATTTACTTTCCTTGTGGTTTATACACCAATAGTGTCATGCACCTGATCTATTATATCAGTTGCCACCTGATAAACATGAATCCCTATTCATATAGAATGATGTAGAAAAGGTGGCACCCGATCTAATAGATTGGTTGGCAAGCCACGTAAAGTTTGAAAGAACAAGCCCCACATGGGCATTTACTTTCCATGTGGTTTACACACTGATTGTGTCTTGAACCTAATATATTATATTAGTTTCCACTTGATAAACATGATTCCCTATCCATAGAGAATAATGTAGAAAAGATGGCACCCGATCTATTAGATCGGGTGCCAAGCGACGTAAAGTTGGAAAAAACAAGCCCCACATGGGAATTTACTTTTCATGTGGTTTACACACCCTTTGTGTCGTGCACTTGGTTTATTACATCAGTTGCCACCTGATAAACATGAATCCCTACCCATAGAGAATGATGTAGAAAAGGTGGTACCCGATCTAATAGATCGGGTGCCAAGCCACATAAAGTTGGAACTAACAAGCACCATTTGGGCATTTAGTTTCCATGTGGTTTACACATCGATTGTATCTCGCACTTGATGTATTTTATTTGTTGCCCCCTGATAAAGATGAATCAATATCCATAGAGAATGATGTAGAAAAGTTGGCACCTGAATTAATAGATCGGGTGCCAATCATCGTAAAGTTGGAAGAACAAGCACCACATGTGCAGTTACTTTCCATGTGATTTACTCATCGATTATGTCTTGCACCTGATCTATTATATCAGTTGCCACCTGATAAATGATCACTCCGTATTTTACACCTTTTTCCCGCATGTTTGCATGCCATTTAGATCTTTCAAATCATGT
Organism: Scilla litardierei; assembly: GCA_030789695.1. Lineage (NCBI taxonomy): Eukaryota > Viridiplantae > Streptophyta > Magnoliopsida > Asparagales > Asparagaceae > Scilla > Scilla litardierei. Next base: position 77,517 of record JAULAV010004087.1, on the reverse strand, counting down.
TTTTCACGGTTTATCGACAATATTGCGATACTTTTCATGATTTGTTGGTTTTGTCGTATTTCAGGAGATTTGGAGCGATTTGGAGAGATTCTGAGATGCACCCACTCCGGAGTATCACCGACGACTTCCCCGAGGGGTATTTTGCTATTGGAGAGGAGCGGAAGAAGAAATAACGTCGTAGGAGCGACGAGGAGGCAAGAACATTCAGATTGGGCATTTTTAGCATCTCACTCGACCGAGTGAAGGAGTCACTCGGCCGAGCATCGAGACACCGCTCGGCCGGCCAGATCGGACACGCTCCAAGCAATGTATCAGCGTGCACTCGGCTGAGCTTCAGATGCCAACTCGGCCGAGTGACGTACCCCGTCCGCCCGAGTGGCACCCAGACGACGACATAAAAAACTCCCAAGTTACTGTCTTTCGTCAGTCTGAGATCAGAAGCCCCAATCGGACGAGCATCAATTACCGTCCGCCCGAGTGACGAACCCCGTCCGCCTGAGTGGCACTCAGACGACGGCCATCAAAAACTCCCAAGTTACTGTTTTTCGTCAGTCTGAGATCAGAAGCCCCACTCGACCGAGTGGCAATTGCCGTCCGCCCGAGTGAACAAAGCCCATCGGCCGAGTGACGACAACTCACTCGGCCGAGTGACCCCCGAAGTGAAGACCCCCAAGACCCCGGACTTACTGTAAATTCTCAGGGTCTCTCACTCGGCCGAGCGACTTTTGTCACTCGGCCGAGTGAGCCGCGCGCCTGTAGAGGAAAACACGATTTTGAAGAGGCACAGGGGCATTTTGGTCACGGATTTTTGGTCAGTTTTGGGGGGTATTTAACACCAGATTCTAACCTAGTTTTAGGAGCTTTTCTATTGCTTTTGGCAGCCTTTTTAGATTAGATTTTTTAGAGTTTAATTCTTGTGATTGGTGAGGAGAGAAAAGTATTATTTTTTTGGATTCTTGGAAAGCTACATTGGTATGTCTCCCTCTCTATTAAAAATCCTATTTTTATTGCTATTTTGAATATTGCTATGAATTCCATTGTTGTTTCTATTGATTATTCTTCCATTAGCAATATGATTTGTGAGGAGGCTTAACGTCTTAGGGCGTGGGGATGAACCCTACGAGCCCAATTTCCGATTTGTGACGATTTGGTAGAACTATTGCTAGAATTGATTAGGGTTAGTTTGTGATTGATATAATACGGATAGCTAGGTGTTCATATCGATTGGGATTTGCAAGAGATTGGATCCCAATTCGATAGGAAACCCTAGAAATCCAAATTGGGTTGAGATTGAGTTTCCGTAGTATCGGTTTGCAAGAGATTGGACCGATGCTAGGATTCTCGGTTGCAATTCTATAACATTACCCGTTTGCAAGAGATTGGACGGGTAGGAACTATCCCAACCTAGGTCGTAGCCCGAGTTTGCACGAGAGTGGGCTCGGGATGCGACTGAACGATGACGTTGATCCTAATGCTAGCTTGCCTAGGCTAGGGTTTGCAAGAGATTGGACCCGAGCCTAGGTTTGCTATAGACCGGCAACAGCGTGAGAGCGTGAGCTAGGTTTTACATTTAGTTGCAACTAGTTCACCTGACATTCTACCCTAGCGATTGTGAAACCGATGAATCACAATGACGAGATACGGTGAGTAGCAGGGATTCCATATTCCCTAGGCGTCTTTATTTGATTTTATATCTCTTTACATTGTTTGACGATTGTGACAACATCGCCGAAAGGCACTTTCCTACTTTTCTGTCCCTATAGCCAGGTTGTTCGGAGAAGGCACTATCATACGTCCTCCCTGTGTTTGATACCCGCTCGTCGCTACAACATGTGCTTGCGGTAAAACTACACGGTCGCTCTTTAGGGTGTACGCCCGGGCGCGATCAAGTTTTTGGCGCCGTTGCCAGGGAGGCGATTGTGTTTGATCCTACCACCCTAGATATTTCTTTCTTTTTGTTTTATTTCTTCATTTTTTTATCTAACCCTTCCATTGTGCTAATCACTTCCTTGAAACTTTGTTTTCCCGTGCATGTACACGAGATCCACAGCGGACCCCGTAGATATATTGTTTGATCCTGAGATCGAGCGTACATTGCGGAGAATCAGAGCAGAGGGAAGACCCGATACGGAAGGGAGGTTTATGAACGTTCGGGAGACGCCTGAAGAGTTAGCGGCAAGAATGGCGAGGATTATTTCCATTCGAGATAGGCTCCAGCCTAAGACTTCCTCCACGACCTCGTCCATAGCCATGCCGGAGTTGGCGGTCGACAAGAATTTTGAGTTGAAGACCGGACTTGTGGTTCTGATGTAGTAGGATCCATTTCATGGGAACGCCCATGAAAATCCTCACTACCACATCCAGCTATTTCTGTCGAAGTGCGCCACCTTTCAGATGACGGGGGTCTCCATCGATGCCATCAGACTGTGCCTTTTCCCCTTCACACTAAAGGACAAAGCTCTTTATTGGTTGAGGACGCAAGCTAAAGGAGTCTTCACCACATGGCATGAGTTGGCGAGCGCGTTTATTGACAATTTCTATCCGCCCTCCAAGACGGTGAAGATTAGGAGTGCTCTCATGTCCTTCAAGCAAGGACCTCAAGAGACACTCTACGAGGCATGGGAGCGCTTCAAGGACCTACAGCATAAGTGCCCCACCATAGCATTGAAGATTGGGAGCTAGTCCATAGCTTCTACAATGGTCTCCAACCGGGGACCAAGCAGATTATTGATGCCGCGGCAAATGGGGCCATCTTATCGAAGACTCCCGACGAAGCTATGGCCTTAATTGAGGAGATGGCCTCGAACAATCAACAATGGGGCGACGAGCGAGGACACTCTTCGTCCTCCTTGAAGCCATCTAGCATCTATGAGGCCAAGGCCGTGGCGGAGCAGACCAATAAGTTCGATTCTCTCCACAAGGTGGTGGAGAGACTGGAGAAATATATTACGGAGCCCCAAGGAACCCCTTCCACCTCCACACCAACAAATCAAATGTGCGATTGGCAAGACCAATCCCAAGCTACGTATTTGGGAGGAGAACAAGGAGAGGGGTCTTTGGAGCAAGTCCAATACGTCGTAGGGAACCAAGGATATTCGTCCAATCCGGCCGCTAGAAACCATCCCGGTTTCTCCTATGCAAACAATGATGGAGCATTGAATCCCCCGCAACAACCACCTCACCAAGCTCGACCACCACCATAATAACAACAACATTATCCACCGAGGGGACCTCCGCAACAAAACTACCCACCGAGGCAATAAGTGGGACCCTATAGGCCGCCCGGATACAATCAAGGGTGGAGAAATCCAAACCCTCCACAAGCTCAACAACGTTCCGATTTTGAAGCTAGAGTGGAAGAGTTTATGGTCGAGCAGAAGAAGACTAATGCTTCCTTGAAGGCGGGCCAAGATTCCCTTGCAACCGTTGTAGGCCAAATCTCGGAGCAACTTGCGTTGCTCAATCGAAATAGTCAACAGTTGCCGGCTCAACCCGAGCAAAATCCACGGGGCACCACCGAACATATCAACGCCGTGGTTGCAGTTACTACGAGAGGCGGGAAGGAAACCACCCCCGTCATGATTCCAACCAAGGAGCCCGTGGTGGATAGAGTAGAGCCAAGTGAGCCGGTCATTGAAGTTGAGAGAGAGAAAGAGCCGCAAGGGGAAGAAAAGTCCAGAGCGGAGCAGATGATTGAAGAGAGGCATTTTATGCCACCGGTCCCATTCCCTCAGAGGCTTGCTAGAGCAAAGATGGAGAAGCGACTGGCCAAGTTTCTCGAATATTTGAGAGGGGTAAGCCTCAATATTCCTTTCCTCGACGCTATCGTGGAGATCCCGACATACGCCAAGTTCTTAAAGGATTTGATTACGGGAAGAAAGAGGAAGGAGAAAATAATGCTCGCTGACGAGGGGACTTGGTTCACCAAGAGAGAGAAGAAGCCCGCCAAATTCAAAGACCCGGGGAGTTTCCGAATTCCTTGCACCTTAGGCGGCGTCCCTCTACAAAAGGCGTTAGTAGACTTAGGGGCTAGTGTTAGCCTCATGCCTCTCTCTATGTTCCGAAGACTAAACACCGGCACAGAATTGAAGCCTACCGACATGAGGATACAACTATTAGATGGTCAGATCACAAGGCCGGTAGGGATCGCAGAGGACATCCCGTTACAAGTCCCGGGAGGCATATGTTTGCCATGCGACTTTGTGATCATGGATGTCAAGGAGGAGAGCGATACGTCGCTAATACTTGGACGCACATTCCTCGCCACCGCCAGTGTCATTGTCGACGTACGTGAAGGGAATCTAACATTGAACGTCGGCAACATCGAGGTGGAGCTTCATATACCCAAGGCAATGAAACACATGCCTTATCATGAGGAGCTGGACTATATGGACCTCATTGACGAGGTCATTGAGGAGGCGATCCCCCATTCCATCGGCGCAATATTCGAGGATGACTTCGAAGAAGGCCCGGATTTGGGCCAAGAAGGAAAGATGAATGACTCCCCCGATCTCTCCATGGAAGTTGATGAAGGCGACGCTGATGTCGCAAGAATACGAGAGCTCTGCAAGCTCTCAAAGATGAAGTCTCCGAAGAAAGCTCCGCCGATACGGAAATCGGTGTCTCCAGTGAGGCCAACTACCAGAGCAAGCTCAAGCTTGGGGGAGCCACCCCCCAACACTACCCGAGACGAAGGAGCACTGAGGAAGAACACGCCGCCACAACATTCAAATCCGAGCGTTCTTCCCGGTAAATTCGACGGGTGCATCTCATATGCACCCAACATCCTGCTATGAATTGAAAATCCAAGGGGGTCGAGCTCAATACCTTAAACGAGCGCTTGTCGGGAGGCAACCCGACGGTTATCGCTTTAGTTTTTACTTCGTTCTTTTCTTTTTTGTTTTAGGATTTATTAGTGTTTTGAGTCTTTTTGCCTGAAAAATTCGTGATAACAGGTCCTATTTTCCTTGACAGGAGAGGAGAAAGGGATATCTATCATTAGGAGGGTGAACAAGGTGACAAAGAGCGCTCCAGGAATGCGCTCGTTGCTTAGGAGGAGGAAGAAATCAACTGGAGGAAGAAAAACAGAGATTAGAGCCCAAACGGAGCCAAACAGCAGAAAACAAGGGTCACTCGGCCGAGTAGAATATACACTCGGCCGAGTACATAAGTTCGTCCGCCCGAGCGGCACACAAATGAGGGAAGTCTGCTGTACCCAACTCTCTGTTTCTTTTCTTGATTTCAGTATAATTGCCACTCGGCCGAGTATATATCTTCACTCGGCCGAGTGAAACTGATACGCTCCTAGGGCGAGAACTGCCGAGTAGCTTGTGCCACTCGGCCGAATGGACTTTGTCCACTCGGCCGAGGGTGGCAAAGCCACTCGGTCGAGTCGTAAGTGGGGAGGAATTTTCAAAAATACTTCCGTTACGATCACTCGACCGAGTGACACTTTCACTCGGCCGAGTCGTAACATCTCCGATATAAGAGACGCGGGCTCGGCGCGGAATTCGAAGCGTTACTTTTCGTTTTCTCGCCCGAGCCCGCGCCCGATCAGCTCCCGATCGCCCGACTCGCTGCCACTCACCCGACCGCCTCGCCGACGGCGGCGCTCGGCCGACCACCGACGCCGACGACCGCCGGACCTCCGACCGAGTCGCCGGCGACTCCCTCGCCGCCGGCCGAGCTCCGGTATGCCCAATTTTGCCCATTTTCTCCTATTTCTTGTATTTTTCGACGATCCATGTGCTAATAGAACCCCTACACGAAATTAACTTCAATATCTATCCATTATACCCCTAACCCCCGATGTATTTTGAATTTTACACACTGATTCTTTGTTTGATGTGCAGGCTATATTGGGGAGCTTAGGGGAGCTTAGGGGAGCTTCCGGGGAGCGTTTTTGGCTTCGTGGAGGCGGCGTCTTCGCACGCATCCACTATTTTGCTCACGCGGCGTGTTACGGTATACTCGTTCCACTTACTTTCGCACGCCGCGTTTTTTCTATTTTTTGTGAGCACCCGGAGCCCACAGCCACCCCGGACACGGCCACGCACCAGGAGAGCTTCCGCCAAGCGGAAGCGGCCGGATGAGCCCGGCCCCTCCCACGAGATGGAGGACTGTCCTCCGCCTACACCACCTCACCCCCGCACAGCCACAGCCTGCAGACCCCGTTCACCCTGCACAACCACAGCCTGCAGTCCCCGTTCAACCCGCACAGCCACTCCATGCCGATCCACTGCCACCACCGGCTCCACTTGTCGGGCCGCTGGGGATTACGTTTCGAGACGATGCACACCGCGTCGTTTTTGAGCGCATTTCCCAGCGCTCGATTGTACCCTCCAGGTTCGCACACCTTGCAGACCTAGGACGCCTGGGGGTACTTGAGGGGATGCTCACGTTGTATGACAACGTGAGTTGGCGAGATTTTTTCCAAGTGTCGACGGACACCTTCGTCCGTCCGACACTTGAGGTGCTGAGTTCTATAGCCCGGACTGACGAGGGATGCTCGTTTAGATTTATGGACCGAGAGTGCCAGGTCACTCTCGGTATGATGAGAGCATTCTTCTCGTGGCCCGATATCCCCGGGGCCGACCGTGGTTACGCACCCACTCACATCCCCCCACCTTCCTTCGATTCCCACGCTTTTTGGGCCCCGATCACGGGTTTACCAGCTGCCTTTAACCCTAGTAGGGCCAAGGCCTCGGCCATCGTCCACCCCTGCCTCCGCATAGCTCAGCGCCTTATGGCGACTACTTTTTTGGTGAGGTATGATCCTGGGACGATGTCCACGTCGGAGCTTTATATGCTCTATGCGATGACGCGCCCCAGAGTTCTAGCTAGGGGGAGTGACAAGTTGGTCCCCGCCGTCGTGATTGATATCGCGAGCTGGTTTTTGGACCGCATCATCGTATCGGTGGGCGCTCGCTCACCGATATGTTGCGGCGATCTGATCACCCTGCCCGCCCTGATGACCGGCGAGGACCTACCGGCCGATTTGCGTCGTTCTCTGGGCCCCACTTCACTATCTATAGACGTCATGGCCTGGATGAAGATGCTTCGTCCGCACGGCCAGCGGCACTGGGTTTGGTTGCACGGTCCCTACGGTGCTGACTACATGATCTTTCCGAGCCCAGCTCGGACACAGATAGGACCAGCACAGATGGACTGGCTTCCGACGATGGATCTCCTGATCCCCGCCGCCTACGTGCTTGAGGCCAAGGAGGCTGAGCAGGCTGAGCAGGCCCACACTGCACACGCTGCACCCGTTGACCCCGTGGCCCCTCAGCCTGTGCCTGATATTTTTGCTGCTCCCGATACAACTGTCCACACTTCTGTCGGTGTCGGGAGTACACTTGCTGAGACCACCTCCACTACCACCACTCCCACCACAGCTGGCCCTCTGTCCGTTGAGCCCCTTTGCTCTGCACTACCCGAGCGCCCACCTACTTTTGTTGAGAGCAGAGAGCCTTCTTTCGCTGTCGTCGTGGAGACCATGGCCAGTATGATATCCGCTGGGATTTCGCCTTTTGGACCCCACACTGCCTCCCCAGCGGTTGTCACTTCTGTCTCCACCGTAGCCGTACTTTCTGAGAGTGTCGTGACGTCTGTTCCCACGTCTATGTCACTGACCTCTCTTGCCGCCTCGTCGCCACTTTTATATTCCACTTCCGCTACTGCTGCTTCCACCTCACACCAGCCTGCGCCCCAGCCTCGCACTGAGGCTGGGCCCCCACTTGTAAGCACAGCACCCTTCCTCCACATGCATGCTGAGCCAATCCACTACACCACCCGAGTCCGCCAGCCCCGTCCTGCACAGCACAGACACGTGCGTCCCTCTGTACCACCTCCCCCGACACTGTACTTCAGAGCATTCGTGCTCTTGAGGGGGCGGTGAGTGGCCTCAGAGGTGACCTCAGGACCCTGTCTGCCACCGTCACCACTATGGCCAGCCGCTTCAACCTACTTCCGGGCATTCACTATTGCCTCACTCAGATTCTCGAGCGGCTTCCTCGCGTACCGACCTCACCCACACCTACCCAGCAGGTACCCATACCCACTCCTACACCCACCCAGCCTGCTCCTACACCCATACACACACTCCCACCCACCCAGCAGACTGTTCCCCAGCCACCACCACCTCCTCCTCCACCTCCGCCTCAGGACGGAGACGGCGCAACACCACCCTCTTAGGCACCCTTGATGCCATTGATCTTTTTTGCCGTCTTGCTGCCCGTCTCTGCTTGGTCCTGATGATTTTTGCCCACCCCCCTCCCCTCACTGTTTTGGGTCCACATTTTGATCATATCTATCTTTATCATTTTTGGGAGAGAGGGAGAGACTTTTTGGTGTGACACTCTTATATCTGATTCACTCCTACATCTGCATGCATCATGTCCGCATCATATTTTCATTTTGTTCTTTTTATTTCTTTTTCATCATGCATGCATCCTCACCTACCCCTACCACTACACGTCTCTCGGTGTGCCACACTTCGCACATTGAGGACACTGTGCACTTTAGCTTGGGGGAGTGAGTTCTCACGCTTTTCGATTTACCACCTTTATTTTTAGTTTTTTCACGCCATTTTCCGCATTTGCACGCATTTTTCATCACTTTTCTTTTTTTTCTTTTACCATGCATCACGTTTTTCTTATTTTCTTCGTGTGCCGCATTGTAAATAGTTTTATTTTCCCTCTTTATCTTTATTTCTTTCATCTCATGCTAGAGATGATTTTTCTGTGATGATGATGACGTGGAGTTAGCTTTCTCTATATGCATGTTATATTTGTCATGTCATAGCTTTTATTTCTGATATCATATGCTATGATTTGCCTTGCATTTAGAGATAGTAACCCACACTTTTTCCGTATGAAAATGGATGAAATTCTATTATCAGCTGAGTCTGAATATTCATATGTATGCTATCGTAGAAAACACACCAAGATTCACGCATTGAATGCTTATATCTGGAGTACCGTTTTCTTTTCCTATATCACTTCTATTTGCATGACTTGTACACTTCACCTCAGGATGATTGAATGATGTTAGCTATGATAAATCTGGATTAGTTTGCTTTTTTGTGATCGAAACCTAGTAGATTAAATTACCCTGCTGAAGTTGTCGTGCACGTCTTATAGAGTGAACTGAGAGACATATTTATTTCTTTCTCCACATGTCTTGAACATTAATTCTCTATTTTAAAATCATTGGTGAATCTCCCCTTAGCGATTCTAGTATTTGGCATTTCCCCCGTTATTAAATTCCTAGCTCCAAATTCCCCGAAATCCAAAGAAAAAAAATAATACTTGTATATCCTTCTCTTTGATTTGGGATCATTGAGTATATATGCGATAAAAAAAAGAAAAGAAAAAAAAGAGAAAAAAAAGAAAAGAAAAGAAAAAGATTTGAGAAAAAGAAAAGAAAAGAGAAAAGAATCTCAATAAACGATCCCATCTCATATACTCTCTCTTTCTTCCCTCTTTTTGTTTTTATTTTTATTTTCTTTTGCATTTGGAGCTTCAAAAGAAATGGGGAATGTAAATACAGTTTTGTATATGCCACCACACTTATAGATAAGCTTGGGGGAGAGAATCCAATGATGTGTGTGTGTGAGTGACTACCTGACGGTGCATGACAACCTAGGCTAAGTAATATTCTATACTCGGTGAGATTGTTTTAGCTTCACGAAATCCAGAAATCTACGCCTAACATTCACTTCATGAAATCCACGCTTTTCTATTCTTCCTACTCTATTGTGTGATATCCTCTATACTCCTCATAGAAGGCATTCAATTGAAAAGTGTGTGATCTGCGATATTGTATACCTCTTTAGATGATTCAGACGATGTTAATCTTAGAATTATTCCATTTTTCATGCTATATCGATATGCTTGCGTTTTCTATCCCTACTTGCACCGTTATACTATGATATCGAAATAAAAATCTTTGGCATGTGTTTTACATTCGATGCATGCTATATGAGTAAGCAAAACCCACGTCCTGAGAAAAATGATCTAGCAGCTTCCCTCGTCGCTTTCTTCTTTCTTTTTCGTTTTTCATTTTCCATTTTTCCATCGTTTTCATTTTCTTAATCCACCGGGTTCGCCTTTTACTTATCTTCCTCGAGGACGAGTAAGAGGTAAGCTTGGGGGATTTTGATCACTCCGTATTTTACACCTTTTTCCCGCATGTTTGCATGCCATTTAGATCGCTCAAATCATGTTTTTCACGGTTTATCGACAATATTACGATACTTTTCACGATTTGTTGTTTTTGTCGTATTTCAGGAGATTTGGAGCGATTTGGAGAGATTCCGAGATGCACCCACTCCGGAGTATCACCGACAACTTCCCTGAGGGGTATTTTGCTATTGGAGAGGAGCGGAAGAAGAAAGAACGTCGTAGGAGCGACGATGAGGCAAGAACATTCAGATTGGGCATTTTTAGCATCTCACTCGGCCGAGTGAAGGAGTCACTCGGCCGAGCATCGAGACACCGCTCGGCTGGCCAGATCGGACACGCTCCAAGCAATGTATCAGCGTGCACTCGGCCGAGCATCAGATGCCAACTCGGCCGAGTGATGTACCCCGTCCGCCCGAGTGGCACCCAGACGACGACATAAAAAACTCCCAAGTTACTGTCTTTCGTCAGTCTGAGATCAGAAGCCCCACTCGGACGAGCATCAATTGCCATCCGCCCGAGTGACGTACCCCGTCCGCCCGAGTGGTACTCAGACGACGGCCATCGAAAACTCCAAAGTTACTGTCTTTCGTCAGTCTGAGATCAAAAGCCCCACTCGGCCGAGTGGCAATTGCCGTCCGCCCGAGTGAACAAAGCCCATCGGCCGAGTGGAGACAACTCACTCGGCCGAGTGACCCCCGAAGTGAAGACCCCCAAGACCCCGGACTTACTGTAAATTCTCAGGGTCTCTCACTCGGCCGAGCGACTTTTGTCACTCGGCCGAGTGAGCCGCGCGCCTGTAGCGGAAAACACGATTTTGAAGAGGCGCAGGGGCATTTTGGTCACGGATTTTTGGGCAGTTTTGGTGGGTATTTAACCCCAGATTCTAACCTAGTTTTAGGAGCTTTTCTATTGCTTTTGGTAGTCTTTTTAGATTAGATTTTTTAGAGTTTAATTCTTGTGATTGGAGAGGAGAGAAAAGTATTAGTTTGTTGGATTCTTGAAAAGCTACATTGGTTTGTTCCCTCTCTATTAAAAATCCTATTTTTATTGCTATTTTGAATATTGCTATGAATTCCATTGTTGTTTCTATTGATTATTCTTCCATTAGCAATATGATTTGTGAGTATTCTTAACGTCTTAGGGCGTGGGGATGAACCCTACGAGCCCAATTTCCGATTTGTGACAATTTGGTAGAACTATTGCTAGAATTGATTAGGGTTAGTTTGAGATTGATATAATACGGATAGCTATGTGTTCATATCGATTGGGATTTGCAAGAGATTGGATCCCAATTCAATAGGAAACCCTAGAAATCCGAATTGGGTTGAGATTGAGTTTCCGTAGTATCGGTTTGCAAGAGATTGGACCGATGCTAGGATTCTCGGTTGCAATTCTATACCGTTACCCGTTTGCAAGAGATTGGACGGGTAGGAACTATCCCAACCTAGGTCGTAGCCCGATTTTGCACGAGAGTGGGCTCGGGATGCGATTGAACGATGACGTTGATCCTAATGCTAGCTTGCCTAGGCTAGGGTTTGCAAGAGATTGGACCCGAGCCTAGGTTTATTATAGACCAGCAACAGCGCAAGAGCATGAGCTAGGTTTTACATTCAGTTGCAACTAGTTCACCTGACATTCTACCCTAGCGATTGTGAAACCGATGAATCACAATGACGAGATACGGTGAGTAGCGGGGATTCCCTATTCCCTAGGCGTCTTTATTTGATTTTATATCTCTTTACATTGTTTGACGATTGTGACAACATCGCCGGAAGGCACTTTCCTACTTTTCTGTCCCTATAGCCAGGTTGTTCGGAGAAGGCACTATCATACGACCTCCCTGTGTTCGATACCCGCTCGCCGCTACACCGTGCGCTTGCGGTAAAACTACACGGTCGCTCTTTAGGGTGTACGCCCGGGCGCGATCAATAAACATGAATCCCTATCTATAGAGAATGATGTAGAAAAGGTGGCATCTGAACTAATAGATTGGGTGCCAAGCCACATAAAGATGGAAAGAACATGCCCCACATGGGCATTTACTTTTGTTGTGGTTTACACACCGATTGTGACTTTCACCTGATCTATTATATCAGTTGCCACTTGATAAACATGATTCCCTGTCCGTAGAGAATAATGTAGAAAAGGTGGCACCCGGTCTAATAGATCGGGTGCCAATGCCAAGTATAGTTGGAAAGAACAAGCCCCACAAGGGTTTTTACTTTCCATGTGGTTTACACACCAATTGTGTCGTACACCTGATCAATTATATCAGTTGCCACCTGATAAACATAAATCCATATCCATAGAGAATAATGTAGAAAAGGTGAAACCCGATCTAATAGATCGGGTGCCAAGCCACATAAAGTTGGAAATAACTTGCACCACTTGGGCATTTACTTTCCATGTGGTTTACACACCAATTGTATCTTGCACCTGATCTATTATATGAGTTGCCACCTAATAAATATGAATCTATATCCATAGAGAATGATGTAGAAAGGTTTGCACCTGATTTAATAGATCGGGTGCCAATCCTCGTAAAGTTGGGAAGAACAAGCACCACAAGGGCATTTACTTTCCATGTGGTTTACACATCGATTGTGTCTTGCACCTGATCTATTATATCAGTTGCCACCTGATAAACATGAATCCATATCCTTTGAGAATGATGTAGAAAAGGTGGCACCTGATCTAATAGATCGTGTGCCAAGCCACATAAAGTTGGAAAGAACAAGCCCCATACTGGTATTTGCTTTTCATGTGGTTTACACGCGGATTGTGTCTTGCACCTGATCTATTATATCAGTTGCCACCTGATAAACATGAATCCACATCCATTAAGAATGACGTAGAAAAGGTGGAACCCGAACTAATAGATCGTGTGCCAAGCCACATAAAGTTGGAAATAACAAGCCCCACACTAGTATTTGCTTTTCATGTGGTTTACACACCGATTGTGTCTTGCACCTGATCTATTATATCAGTTGCCACCTGATAAACATGAATCCATATCCATAGAGAATGATGTAGAAAAGGTGGCACCCGATCTAATAGATCGGGTGCCAAGCAACGTAAAGTTGGAAAGAACAAGCCCCTCATGGGAATTTACTTTCCATGTAGTTTACACACCGATTGTGTCTTACACCTGATCTATTATATCAGTTGCCACCTGATAAACATTAATCGCTATCCATAGAGAATGTTGTAGAAAAGGTGGCACCCGATCTAATAGATCGGGTGCCAAGCCACGTATAGTTGGAAAGAACAAGCCCCACATGGGCATTTACTTTCCATGTGGTTTAAAAACCGATTGTGTCTTGCACCTGATCTATTATATCAGTTGCCACTTGATAAACTTGAATCCTTATCCATAGAGAATAATGTAGAAAAGATGGCACCCGATCTAATAGATCGGGTGCCAAACGACATAAAGTTGGAAAGAACAAGCACCACTGGGCATTTACTTTCATGTGGTTTACACACCGATTATGTCTTGCACCTGATCTATTATATCATTTACCACCTGAAAAACAAGAATCCATGTCCAAAGAGAATGATGTAGATAAGGTGGCACCCGATCTAAAAGATCGGGTGCCAAGCCACGTAAAGTTGGAAAGAACAAGCCCCACATGGGCATTTACTTTCCATGTGGTTTACACACCAATTGTATCGTGCACCTCATCTATTATATCAGTTGCCACCTGATAAGAATGAATCCCTATCCATAGAGAATGATGTAGAAAAGGTGGCTCCCGATCTAATAGATCGGGTGCCAAGCCACGTAAAGTTGGAAAGAACAAGCCCCACATGGGCATTTACTTTTCATATGGTTTACACATTGATTGTGTATTGCGCCTAATATATTATATTAGTTGCCACCTGATAAACATGATTTCATATCCATAAAGAATAATGTAGAAAAGGTGTGACCCGATCTAATAGATCGGGTGCCAAGACACATAACTTGGAAAGCTCAAGCCCCACATGGGCATTTACTTTCCATGTGGTTTACACACCGTTTTGTGTCGGGCATCTGAACTATTATATTAGTTACCACCGGATAAACATAAATCCCTATCCATAGAGAATGATGTAGAAAGGGTGGCACCAGATCTCGTAGAAAGGGTGGCACCTGATCTCGTAGATCGGGTGCCAATCCACATAAAGTTGGAAAGAACAAGCACCACATGGGCATATACTTTCTATGTGGTTTACACACCGATTTTATCTTGCACCTGATCTATTATATGAGTTTGCACCTGATAAAGATGAATCTATATCCATAGAGAATGATGTAGAAAAGTTGGCACCTAATTTAGTAGATCGGGTGCCAATCCACATAAAGGTGGAAAGAACAAGCACCACATGGGCATTTACTTTCCATGTGGTTTACACATATATTGTGTCTTGCTCCTGATCTATTATATTAGTTGCCACCTGATAAACATGAATTCCAATTCATATTGATTGATGTAGAATTTAATTTCCATGTGGTTTACACACCGAATGTGTCTAGCACCTGATCTATTATATCTGTTGCCAACTAATAAACTTGAATTCCTATCTACAGAGAATGATGTTGAAAAGGTGGCTCCCGATCTAATAGATCGGTGCCAAGCCATATATATTTGGAAAGAACAAGCCCCACATGGGCATTTACTTTCCATGTGGTTTAAAACCCGATTGTGTCTTGCTGGTGATCTATTATATCTGTTACCACCTGCTAAACATGAATCCCTATCCAGAGAGAATAATGTAGAAAAGATGGCACCCGATCTAATAGATCAGGTGCCAAGCCACATAAAGTTGGAAAGAACAAGCACCACATGGGCATTTACTTCCCATGTGGTTTACACATCGATTGTGTCTTCCACCGGATCTATTATATCATTTGCCACCTGATAAACATGAATCCATATCCATTGAGAATGATGTAGAAAAGGTGGTACCCGATCTAATAGATCGGGTGCAAGCCACGTAAAGTTGGAAAGAACTTGCCACATACGGGCATTTACTTTCCATGTGGTTTACACATCGAGTGTGTCTTGCACCTAATTATTATATTAGTTGCCACCTGATAAACTTGATTCCATATACATAGAGAATAATGTAGAAAACGTGTCACACGATCTAATAGATCGGGTGCCAAGCCATGTAAAGTTTGAAAGAACAAGCCCCACATGGGCATTTATTTCCATGTGGTTTACACGCCGTTTGAGTCATGCACCTGATCTATTTTATCAGTTGCCACCTGATAAACATAAATCCATATCCATAGAGAATGATGTAGAAAAGGGGGCACCCGATCTAATAGATCGGGTGCCCAGCCACATAAAGTTGGAAATAACTAGCCCCACTTGGGCATTTACATTCCATGTGGTTTACACACCGATTGTATCTTGCACCTGATCTATTATATGAGTTTCCACCTAATAAATATGAATCTATATCCAAAGAGAATGATGTAGAAAAGTTGGCACCGTATTTAATAGATCGGGTGCCAATCCTCGTAAAGTTGGGAAGAACAATCACCACAAGGGCATTTACTTTCCATGCGGTTTATACATCGAGTGTGTCTTGCACCTGATCTATTATATCAGTTGCCACTTGATAAACATGAATCCCTATCCATTGAGAATGATGTAGAAAAGGTGGCACCCGATCTAATACATCGGGTGCCAAGCCACATAAAGTTGGAAAGAACAAGACCCACCTAGGAATTTTCATTCCATGTGGTTTACACACCGATTGTGTCTTGCACATGATCTATTTTATCAGTTGCCACCTGATAAACATGAATCCATATCCATAGAGAATGATGTAGAAAAGGTGGCACCATATCTAATAGATCGGGTGCCAAGCCACGTAAAGTTGGAAAGAACAAGCCCCACATGGGCATTTACTTTCCTTTTGGTTTACACACCAATTGTGTCGTGCACCTGATCTATTATATCAGTTGCCACCTGATAAACATGAATCCCTATCCATGGAGAATGATGTAGAAAAGGTGGCACCCGATCTAATAGATCAGTTGCCAAGTCAAGTTAAGTTGGAAAGAACAAGCCCCGCATGGGCATTTACTTTCCATGTGGTTTACACACCGATTGTGTCTTGCACCTAATATATTATAGTAGTTGCCTCCTGATAAACATGATTCCCTATCCATATAGAATAATGTAGAAAAGATGGCTCCCGATCTAATAGATCGGGTGCCAAGCCACGTAAAGTTGGAAAAAACATGCCCCGCAAGGGCATTTACTTTCCATGTGTTTTACACGCCATTTGTGTCGTGCACCTGATCTATTATATCAGTTGGCACCAAATAAACATGAATCCCAATCCATAGAGAATGATGCAGAAAGGTGGCACCCGATTTAAAATATCGGGTGCCAAGCCTCATTTAGTTGGAAATAACAAGCACCATTTGGGCATTTAGTTTCCATGTGGTTTACAAATCGATTGTATCTTGCACCTGATGTATTATATGAGTTGCCACCTGATAAAGATGAATCAATATCCATAGAGAATGATGTAGAAAAGTTGGCACCTAATTTAATAGATCGGGTGCAAATCATCGTAAAGTTGGAAATAACAAGCACCACAGTGGCATTTACTTTTCTTGTGGTTTACACATAGATTGTGTCTTGCACCTGATCAATTATATCAGTTGCCACCTGATAAACATGAATCCATATCCATAGAGAATGATGTTGAAAAGGTGGCACCCGATCTAATAGATCGGGTGCCAAGCCACATAAAGTTGGAAAGAACAAGCCCCACATGGGAATTTACTTTCCATATGGTTTACACACCGATTGTGTCTTACACCCGATCTATTATATCAGTTCCCACCTGTTAAACATGATTCACAATCCGTAGAGAATAATGTAGAAAAGGTGGCACCCGATCTATTAGATCGGGTGCCGAGCCAAGTATAGTTGGAAAAAACAAGCCCCACAAGGGTATTTACTTTCCATGTGGTTTTCACACCAATTGCGTCGTGCACCTGATCTATTATATCAGTTGCCACCTGCTAAACATGAATCCATATCCATAGAGAATGATGTAGAAAAGGTGGCAACCGATCTAATATATCGGGTGCCAAGCCACGTAAAGTTGGAAAGAACAAGCCCCACATGGGAATTTACTTTCCATGTGGTTTACACACCAAATGTGTCTTGCATCTGATCTATTATGTCAGTTGCCACCAGATAAACTTGAATTCCTATCCATAGAGAATGATGTAGAAAAGGTGGCAACCGATCTAATAGATCGGGTGCAAAGCCACGTATAGTTGGAAAGAACAAGCCCAACATGGGCATTTACTTTCCATGTGATTTAAAAACTGATTGTGTCTTGCACCTGATATATTATATCAGTTGCGAACTGATAAACTTGACTCCCTATCCATAGAGAATAATGTAGAAAAGATGGCACCCGATCTAATAGATCGGGTGCCAAGCCACATAAAGTTGGAAAAAATAAGCACCACAATGGCGTTTACTTTCCATGTGGTTTACACACCGATTGTGCCTTGCACCTGATCTATTAGATCGTTTACCACCTGATAAACAAGAATCCTTGTCCAAAGAGAATGATGTAGATAAGGTGGCACCTGATCTAATAGATCGGGTGCCAAGCCATGTAAAGTTGGAAAGAACAAGCCCCACATGGGCATTTACTTTCCATGTGGTTTACACACCAATTGTGTCGTGCATCTGATCTATTGTATCCGTTGCCACCTGATAAACATGAATCCCTAACCACAGAGAATGATGTAGAAAAGGTGGCACCGATCTAATAGATCGAGTGCCAAGCCACGTAAAGTTGGAAAGAACAAGCCCCCCCATGGGCATTTACTTTTCATGTGGTATACACATCGATTGTGTCTTGCGCCAAATTTATTATATTAGTTTCCACCTAATAAACATGATTCCCTATCCATAGAGAATAATGTAGAAAAGGTATGACCCTATCTAATAGATTGGGTGCCAAGCCACATAAAGTTGGAAAGAACAAGTCCCACATGGGCATTTACTTTCCATGCGGTTTACACACCATTTGTGCCATGCATATGATCCATTATATTAGTCGCCACCTGATAAAGATAAATCCCTATCCATAGAGAATGATGTAGAAAGGGTGGCACCCGATCTAGTAGAAAGGGTGCCAAGCCACATAAAGTTAGAAAGAACAAGCACCTCATGGTCATTTACTTTCCATGTGGTTTACACACCGATTGTATCTTGTACCTGATCTATTATATGAGCTTCCACATGATAAAGATGAATCCATATCCATAGAGAATGATGTAGAAAAGTTGGCACCAGATTTAATAGATCGGGTGCCAATCGACATAAAGTTGGATAGAACTAGCACCACTTGGGCATTTACATTCCTTGTGGTTTACACACCGATGGTATCTTGCACCCGATCTATTAAATAAGTTTACACCTAATAAATATGAATCTATATCCATCGAGAATGATGTAGAAAAGTTGGGACCTGATTTAATAGATCGGGTGCCAATCCCCGTAAAGTTGGGAAGAACAAGCACCGCATGGGCATTTACTTTCCACGTGGTTTACACATCGATTGTGTGTTGCACCTGATCTATTATATCAGTTGCCACCTGATATACTTGAATCCCTATCCATTGAGAATGATGTACAAAAGGTGGCACCCGATCTAATAGATCGGGTGCCAAGCTGCATAAAGTTGGAAAGAACAAGCCCCACATGGGAATTTACATTCCATGTGGTTTACATACTGATTGTGAGTTTCACCTGATTTACTTTATCAGCTGCCACCTGATAAACATGAATCCCTACTATAGAGAATGATGTAGAAAAGTTGGCACCAGATTTAATAGATCGGGTGCCAATCATCGTAAAGTTTGAAAGAACAAGCACCACATTGGCATTTACTTTCCATGTGGTTTACTCCTCGATTGTATCTTACACCTGATCTATTATATCAGTTGCCACCTGATTAACAAGAATCCCTATCTATATAGAATGATGTAGAAAAGGTGGCACACAAGCTAACAGATTGGGTGCCAAGCCACATGAAGTTGGAAAGAAAAAGCCCCACTTGGGCATTTACTTTTCATGTGGTTTACACACCGATTGTGACTTTCACCTGATCTATTATATCAGTTGCCACATGGTAAACATGATTCCCAATCCGTAGAGAATAATGTAGAAAAGGTGGCACCCGATCTAATGGATCGGGTGCCAAGCCAAGTATAGTTGGAAAGAACAAGCCCGACAAGGGTTTTTACTTTCCATGTGGTTTACACACCAATTGTGTCGTGCACCTGATCGAGTATATCAGTTGCCACCTGATAAACATGAATCTATATCCAAAGAGAATGATGTAGAAAAGGTGGCACCCGATCTAATAGATCGGGTGCCAAGCCACGTAAAGTTGGAAAGAACAAGCACCTCATGGAAATTTACTTTCCATGTGGTTAACACCCAGAATGTGTCTTGCACCTGATCTATTATATCTGTTGTCACCTGATAAACTTGACTCCCTATCCATAGAGAATAATGTAGAAATGATGGCACCCGATCTAATAGATCGGGTGCTAAGCCACGTATAGTTGGAAAGAACAAGCACTATAAGGGCATTTACTTTTCATGTGGTTTACACACCGATTGTGTCTTGCACCTGATATATTATATCATTTACCACCTGATAAACATGAATCCCTGTCCAAAGGGAATGATGTAGATAAGGTGGCACCCGATCTATTAGATCGGGTGCCAAGCCATGTAAAGTTGGAAAGAACAAGACCCACATGGGCATTTACTTTCCATGTGGTTTACACACCAATTGTGTCATGCATCTGATCTATTATATCAGTTGCCACCGGATAAATATTAATCCCTATCCATAGAGAATGATGTAGAAAAGGTGGCACCCGATCTAATAGATCGGGTGCCAAGCCACGTAAAGTTAGAAAGAACAAGCTCCACATGGGCATTTACTTTTCATGTGGTATACACATCGATTGTGTCTTGCGCCTAATATATTTTATTAGTTTCCACCTAATAAACTTGATTCCCTATCCAAAGAGAATAATGTAGAAAAGGTATGACCTGATCTAATAGATTGGGTGCCAAGACACAAACAGTTGGAAAGAACAAGTCCCACATGGGCATTTAATTTCCATGTGTTTTACACACCGTTTGTGTCGTGCATCTGATATATTATATTAGTTGCCACCTGATAAATATAAATCTCTATCCATAGAGAATGATGTAGAAAGGGTGGCACCCGATCTAGTAGAAAGGGTGGCACCCGATTTAATAGATCGGGTGCCCATCCACATAAAGTTGGGAAGAACAAGCACCTCATGGGCATTTACTTTACATGTGGTTTACACACCGATTGTATCTTGCACCTGATCTATTATATGAGCTTTCACCTGATAAAGATGAATACATATCCATAGAGAATGATGTAGAAAAGTTGGCACCGGATTTAATAGATCGGGTGCCAATCCACATAAAGTTGGAAAGAACAAGTCCCACATGGTTATTTACTTTCCATGTAGTTTACACATCGATTGTGTCTTGCACCTGATCGATTATATTAGTTGTAACCTGATAAACATGAATCCCTATCCATAGAGAATGATGTAGAAAAGGTGGCCGCCGATCTAATTGATTGGGTGCCATGCCACGTAAAGTTGGAAAGAACAAGCCCTACATGGGCATTTACTTTTCGTGTGGTTTACTGTAACGACTGGTTTTCTTGTATCTGGATTTATTATATTATAATATATGTTTTGGTGGATTTTCTCATCATGTGTGGTTTTCGTCTCCGTAACTTTCATTTTCGATCGTTTCGTCGTGTTTTCTCGTTTCTTCCTTAGGATCATCGATTTCGGAGTAAGTCATTCGTGACGGGCTTCATAACGGTCGTATCTTACTGTTAGATCAAGCCTAGGAGTCTTAGGAATCGATCCCGGAGCTCCGCGCTCCGTATCGGAACTTTTGGTGCTTATTAGCCAGTATAAGAAGGGGCACCGACCGACTAGATGACGATCCAGTCGGTCAGCAATCCTTCTTGAACCGACTAGTTGGCTTTCTAAATTATTCAGGAGTTACTGTTTATCGTTAGTCGGTCTAAGAACGTTGGTTGACCGACTAGGTTGCAAACTAGTCGGTCAGCAATGCTTCTTTAACCGACTAACTCTTCAACTAATTTTTGGTATCAATACTGTTCACTCTTAGTCGGTCTAAGAACGTTCATCGACCGACTAGATGTTAAACTAGTCGGTCAGTAGTTGTTCATCGACCGACTAAATCCAAATCCTATTTTCGTTCAGAAGCTACTGTTTACACCTAGTCGGTCTACGTTGGTCGACCGACCGACTAGTTCCCAAACTAGTCGGTCAGTGGTTGTTCTTTGACCGACTAACCAGTCCTGTAAACCCTAGTTTTGCCCTAGCCGCCACCAAACTCTATAAATACCCCTCCAAACATTTTCCTCTTCTCCCTCACGACCTAAAACCCTAATTTCTCCCCCATTGAGCCCCCATCTTCCTCAAGCCATTAATCCTGCATCCCAAGCTCATCCTCCATCATCCAAACCCTCCCTTGTCACAACTGTAACGGTCGGTTTCCGATCGTACTTTCTTTGTGCACGGCTCTTGATTGTGCACGTGCTTATTTTTGACTTTATTTGATTTTGAATATTATTGAGTGATATATCGACGTGATCGTCTCTGGAAGTATTAGATTGTGGAATAACTTTGTAACAACATATCTCGAGTCGTTCTTCAGCGATGCTATCTTAATTGGCGTGACGTCGCGACTTTCTGTTTTGATGCGAGACGTTACAAATTTTAGTTTCGTCTCTTGACATCGAAATTTAGATCCGTCTTCTCCACTATCTTTCTTTAGTCATCTAGAACACCCCATAATTATTTTATAATTTTTGGACTTAATTTGACCTATTTTCCATTTTTTTGAAAGTTTTAAATAATTTTAAAACCTTTTTTTATAAAAGTTTTAATTACAATAAAATTTCTATATTATAATAACGTATTAAGGAATTTTTTGGCAAAATTTTAGAATTTTTGGCCGCACCCATTTTGCGTGAGGGAGAGGGGAGTAATTTTAACTAAATTAATTATTTTAAATTATTTTAATAATATTTTTCCGAACCCTAACCCTAACCCTATCTCTAACCTATTTAAGTTAGCCCTAGCCAAAGTATTTTCGTCATTGCTCAAAACCCTAGCCGTCGTTTCCTCTTCCAAAGCTTCGTCGCCACGTTGCGACGATCGCAACGTGCACGACCGGAGCTCACCCCCGCACATCCCCTTGCACGATCGAAGCAGCACCCCGCATCGCCGCTCGCACAGCCCACTGCATCGCCCCCCCCTGCTGTCGCCCGCTCCGACCGAGGCTTTCTCTCGGTCTGACCGAGAGACTTCCTCGCACAGCCGCCCGCACCGCTCCGCTCCGCATCGCCAACGCCCGACCGACCCGCCTTGTCGGTCTGACCGAGAGGCTGCCCCGCTGCATCGCACCGCCGCTTCGCCCGTACCCGCACAGACCGACGGGATCTGTCGGTCTGACCAACGAATTCCCTCGCACCGACGCTGTGCCCGAGCCCCCCCCCCGCATCGCCAGTGCACGACCGAGAGCTTTTCTCGGTCTGACCGAGAGAAACCCTCGCACCGAGGGTGAACGACCGACAGAACTTCGTCGCAAGTGGGTTTCTCCCACACCAACTTCTGTGGTGGGCCCCCCAAGTGCTCCTGAGGTGTTGTGGGCCCCCTTGGACCCCTAGCACTGCTGTGGGCCCCACTTGGACGTGCTACTTCGCGGATTTGCCGTCTACGACGTTGCGACACGTCGTAGGCCTTCGTCGCAAGTTCGAACTTTTGGAGAGACGTGCGAGGACCAGATATGAAGCTGAGGAGTTCTCCGATCAGACCCGACATCCAATTTACAGCAAACTCCGGTTCAGGTTGGTTCCCCGAAACTCGTAGAAACCCCCACAATAGCTGACTGAACCCTAAACTAAAAACCGACAACTTGAACTAAATTTACTTTTCAGCTCCTGTAAAATGTTGTTTGAACATAGAAAATCGACGAACGGACTAATTTGACTGTGCACATAGGATAGATCGTCGATTAGGTTGATACATCAAAAAGTGACTTTTGACGAATAGGATAGTCCCTAAAACCTAGAAATGAAACCTAATAGGATTTGATAAATTTGACACCTGACATCGTCGCCGTGGTGATATTTCAGACGGACTACCGCGGACGCGATGACTGGACGAGACGCTTCGGGAGGACGACACACTCGCCATCGCAGGAAAGTGTATCCACTTGCACTTTTTGGCCGTGCTTAGGCCTTAGTTGGTTAGAATTGTTAACTGTGAACAAATAGAACCGGACGTGAAATGATAGCGTCCGGGACGACTCCTGACGGCTCAGACTTGACGACGAAGTCTGAGCCCGACAACAACAATTTTTGACATCATAGGGCTATCATGTGTGTGCGTGTGTGTGGACACCCTAGAATAACCCTTCCCGTCTTGTCACGTCCCGTCCCGTCTTGCACAGCCCGCTGGGCAATAGGGCACTTGCCGAGTGATCCCTTGTACTGATTCACAGCCTGCGGGTAATAGGGCACTCTCCAAGTTGAGAGGGTGATCCCTTGTACTGATACACAGCCCGAGGGCAATATGGCACTCTCCAAGCTAGAGAGAGTGATCCCTTGTACTGATTCTCAGCCTGCGGGCAATAGGGCACTCGCCAAGCTAGAGCGAGTGATCCCTTGTACTGGTGTCTTGTCTTGTCTTGTCTTGTCTTGGGGTTTGGGGTTGGGTTGAGCGTGCGCACGGCAAGAGGGACTGATCCCCCTCGAACCGTAAGGCGTGAACCCTTTTCGTGTCTCACTTGTCTTGTCCTGCCTTGCTTCCGTCACGTCATGTCTTGTCCTGACACCTGTAGGCTAGTCCCGTAGTTGGTAGCACACGCTACCACTACTACTTGTTGCGCTTTACTTTCCTGCTACGTTACTTCTCTTGTACTTGTTGTAACCCCAGCATGCTAATCAACCAGTAAAACGTTGTCTAAAAAGTTGATACACTTGCAGTTTGGTCTAACCCTTTTTGTAGACCTGACCTGACGTACAGTTCCTTCTTTTGGTGATGTACGTCAGGTGTTGAGCCAGAGTACGTCGACGAGGCGGACTTGCCAGCTGACGGAGAGCCGGAGGACGTTTATCCGGAGTACGACCCGGAGGAGGACCAGAGTTAGAGGCCTCTTGTTGCTGATCCAGATTTCTGTTCCAGTTTAGATTGGGTGGGTAGCACCTGTTGCTTTCTTGTCTAGGTTGGGTGCTTGCACCAGTAGTTTTCTTTTTCTGCAGTTGTAGCCTTCGGGCGTTTTAGACTCTTAGTACTTTTGGATGTTTTATTTGGAATAAAATGAAATGATATCTCTTTTCAATACTTTGTTGTTTCCGTACTAACTTGCAGGGACCTGTTTCCTTCATTTGGAATATCACAGACGCTTATTGGGTCCGGGCTCTTAGCCCTGGCCTAAGCGGGCCTTAGTCACGCTTCGCCTCCGACCTTTTTGGGAAGCGGGGCGTGACAGGTTTTAGTGGTGGCCCATGCAGGTCTCGAACCTGCGACTACGGAACAATCGAAGTATTGGAATTCATTTTATTATCATCCAATAATTGTACGAGTCTAACCTCTGTGTTTCTGTCAATAGGATGGCCGGACGACGTGTTACCCGATCGGGGAACTTAGGCGATGGAGTTCCGGAGGACCAGAGCGGAGACTTCCGTCAGTTTCTGGGTGTGATGAGGGAGATGCTGGATGTTCAGCATCAGTTGGTTCAGCAGTCCCAGCGTGCTGCCCAGGCTGTTCCAGTTGCACCACCACCACCACCACCTGCCCCTCGAGCTGCTCCAGGAGTGAAGCAGTTCAACGAGCTCCAGCCAAAGACATTTTCAGGGAAGGAGGGACCCCTAGCTGCTTACGAGTGGATCCAGAGCACGGAGGAGAAGTTAGTTGCTGCGAAGATTCCTGATTATACCCGTGTGGAGATAGCAAAGATGCAGCTGACGGAGAATGCGAGGAATTGGTGGCGCATCGAGGAGAGGCGTCTTGAGAAGCCAGTGGGATGGAAGACCTTCAGGTCTATGTTCAAGGATAAGTACTTCACCAAGTCTGCTAGGAGGGAGCTGCTGAGCAGGTTTATAGATCTGAAGCAGGAGAACATGACCGTCGAGGAGTACGAGGCGGAGTTTGAGATGCTGAGCCGCTTTGCTCCGCACATGGTGAAGAAGGAGGAGAAGCGAGCTGATCGCTTCCGTCAGGGACTGCGTCCGAAGATTCAGGCTTCGATGTCTTCGGCAAGTTTCTCGACTATGAGGGAGGTACTTGATGCTGCGAAGAATCATGAGCTCATAGCTCTTTTGCCTGACCCTCCAGCTGATAAGGGGAAGCATCCCATGGAGCAGTACCGACCACCTGCCAGGCCGGCGATGAGGCCAGTTCAGACAGTACCATTCAAGAGGCATGGAGCACCAGTTCAGATTCAGGGCAAGGGCCCATGCCACTTCTGCGGAAAGCCTGGACATGTTCAGGCCACCTGCAGGAAGAGGATGGGGTTATGCTTAATTTGTGGAGATGTTTCTCATGCTGCGAAGGATTGCCCTAGAGCTCGTCATGCTGCAGTTGGAGCGCCAGCCCCGTTGCAGATGAGAGCGCCTGCTCCAGTTCAGAGAGGACCTGCTGCTCGTGGACCACCTTTGCCGCCACAGAGGCAGATGTATCAGAGAGCAGCACAGCCCCAGAGGCCGGCGTATACCATGACTGCTGTTGAGACTGAGGAGCTGGATGGAGTTATAGCAGGTAACTCTTGATTCTAGTTTTTCATTTCATAGTTTAGATCTTGTTATTAGCGTTGCTTGCTTGACTTGTTGTTAGAATAGTTTGATTTGACCATAGTCCCCTTATATCTTAGGCACCATTCTAGTGTCCTCTCACCCAGCCTTGGCTTTGTTCGACTCCGGTGCATCTATGTGCATCATATCCCGGAGGTTTGTAACAAAGCACTCTATCCCCACCCATACACTCCCTAAGTGTTGGGATATTACCATAGGGAACGGAGTGGTGACGGTAAATTTGGGATGTCGATCGATTTCTTTAGTGATCAGTGGACACGAGCTCTTTGCAGATTTCATTGTCCACGATCTGCCACATTTCGATGTCGTTCTTGGCATCGATTGGTTGGGATATTTCCACGCCTCGATCGACTGTCACAGCAAGAGGGTGGTGTTCCGGATTCCAGGTCATCCGGAGTTCGAGTTCCGCAGCAGGGATGAGTCGCTTGGGCCCATCAGATTTCGGGCCAAGCGGGAGGTGCCGATTGTTACAGCCATGCAGATAGAGATGGAGATCGAGCGACCAGCAGTCGTCAAAGACTTCGACGACGTCTTCCCAGAGGATATCTCAGGTTTGCCACCCGACAGAGCTTTAGAGTTTGGAATTGATCTTATGCCGGGAGCGCAACCGATATCGAAGGCGCCGTACCGTATGGCCCCCGCTGAGCTCGAGAAGCTGCGGAAGCAGTTGGATGAGTTGCTGCAGAAGGGTTTCATCCACCCTAGTGTGTCACCATGGGGTGCACCTGTTTTGCTTGTAAAGAAGAAGGATGGGTCCCGCAGGATGTGCGTGGACTATCGAGGATTGAATGCTGTCATCGTAAAGAATAAGTATCCGCTGCCGCGCATCGACGATATCTTTGACCAGCTTGGAGGTTCGAGAGTCTTCTCGAAGTTGGACTTGAGGAGTGGATACCACCAGTTGAAGGTAAAGAAGGAAGATGTTCAGAAGACGGCTTTCCGGACGAAGTACGGACATTATGAGTTCGTGGTCATGCCGTTTGGCGTGACCAATGCTCCGACTGTGTTCATGAATTTGATGAATTTAATATTCTACGACTTCCTGGACAAGTTTGTTGTCATCTTCATTGATGACATTCTTATTTATTCGAAGTCTGAGGAGGAGCACAGCTGTCATCTGAGGACAGTGATGGAGACGCTGAGGAGACATAATCTTTATGCCAAGTATAGCAAGTGCGAGTTCTGGCTGGACAGAGTCGCATTCCTGGGACACGTGGTGTCCGGTGATGGCATATCTGTGGATCCGGAGAAGGTTAGAGCAGTCAAAGATTGGCCGACTCCGCAGTCAGCGTCCGACATCAGGAGCTTCCTTGGTTTAGCAGGCTATTATCGGCGGTTCATCAAAGATTTCTAGAAGATTGCAGAGCCGATGATGAAGCTGACGAGGAAGGACGAGGAGTTTGTTTGGTCAGATGCTTGTGAGGAGGCCTTCAGTATCTTGAAGGCGAGATTGACCACGACACCAGTGTTGGCATTACCGGATCGAAGCGGAGGCTTCGAAGTTTATTGTGATGCATCAGGGAAGGGCCTAGGATGCGTCTTGCATCAGCATGGCCACGTGGTCGCGTATGCTTCTCGTCAGTTGAGGACACATGAGAAGAATTACCCGACACACGATCTGGAGTTGGCAGCAGTGATTTTTGCACTGAAAATTTGGAGGCACTTATTGCTAGGTGAGAGTGTGAAGATTTTCACCGATCACAAGAGCTTAAAGTACATCTTTACGCAGAAGGAGCTCAACAAGCGTCAGAGGCGATGGTTAGAGCTCATGGCTGACTACGAGATTGATTTGCAGTATCACCCGGGGAAGGTGAACGTAGTGCCGGATGCCTTGAGTAGACTTCCTACTGCGATGATGCTTGCAGCAGACTGGAGGATTCAGCAGGAGCTGAGGGAGATGGATTTGGAGGTTGTCATACCTGGTGTGGTTCGTTCGTTCATGAATTTGCAGATTCAGTCCACGATCGTAGATCGGATCAAGGCAGCACAGGCAGGAGATCCGAAGCTGCAGAGGATCATGAGGCAGGTTGAAGCTGGACTACGGACGGAGTTCGTGATTCATGAGGATGGTTCGCTGCGGTACGGCAGTAGACTCTGTGTACCTACAGGTGATGTTCGCGAGGAGCTGTTGAGCGAGGCTCATAGCTCGCCATATTCTATACATCCTGGAGGCACCAAGATGTATAAGGACCTCCGTCTGAATTATTGGTGGATTGGCATGAAGATGAGTGTGGCACGGAGCGTTGCCAAGTGTTTGATATGCCAACAGGTGAAGGCTGAGCACCATCGTACTGCTGGGTTGTTGCAACCGCTTCCCATTCCAGAGTGGAAGTGGCAACATATTACGATGGACTTCGTGACTGGTTTACCTCGGACCCCGAGGCAGAACGACGCAGTTTGGGTGATCGTGGATCGGTTGACCAAGTCTGCGCACTTTATCCCTTTCCGAGTGGGCCAGTGTACGGAAGCTTTGGCGAGGAAATATCTGGAGGTAAAGTTCCGTTCTACTTTTACTTCTATTCTGATTTTCTCTTTGAAATAGTCATGACGTAGACCGTGTACGTGTAGGAGATTGTACGCTTACATGGAGTCCCCGTGAGCATTGTGTCTGACCGAGACACGAGGTTCACGTCTCAGTTCTGGAGAAGTCTGCAGGAGCATTTGGGTACCAGTCTGAGTTTTAGCACGGCGTACCACCCGCAGACTGATGGCCAGTCCGAGAGGACTATTCAGATTCTGGAGGATATGCTGCGAGCTTGTGCGCTCGATTTGAAGGGATCATGGGAGGACCATCTTCACTTGGTGGAGTTTTCATATAACAACAGCTACCAGGCGAGCATTGGCATGGCGCCGTTTGCTGCCTTATATGGAAGGAAATGTCGATCGCCACTGAGCTGGGATGACATCGGAGATCGGGAGCTGTTGGGTCCAGAGATGATAGTTGAAGCTGTGGATGTCGTGAGGGACATCAGGGAGAAGCTTAGAGTTGCACAGGATCGCTTCAAGCATTGGGCAGATGCCAAGAGGAGACCTTTGGAGTTCCAGCCTGGAGATCACGTCTTCCTGAAGATTTCTCTGAACCGCGGAGTTATTCGTTTTGGGAAGAAGGGAAAGCTGAGTCCGAGGTATATTGGACCATTTGACGTGCTAGAGCGTGTGTGAGCAGTGGCCCATCGCCTTGCTCTGCCACCATCTTTGGAGGGTGTTCACGACGTATTCCACGTATCTCAGCTACGTCGGTACGTCAGTGATCCGTCACACACGGTCGATTTCTCGGAGATTACGGTTCGACCGGACCTGACATATGACCAGCAGCCTGTGCAGATCTTGGACCGTCGACAGAAGCAGTTGAGGAATAAGATAGTCGACCTGGTGAGAGTGATGTGGCGTCACGGATCGCCTGGAGAGTCCACCTGGGAGCGTGAGGATGATATGAGAGAGCGCTTCCCGCATCTCTTTCCCAGCAATGCTTGATGTTGATTCCGAGGACGGAATCATTTCTAAGTTGGGGAGGATGTAACGGTCGGTTTCCGATCGTATTTTCTTTGTGCACGTGCTCTTGATTGTGCACGTCCTTATTTTTGACTTTATTTGATTTTGAATATTATTGAGTGATATATCGACGTGATCGTCTCTGGAAGTATTAGATTGTGGAATAACTTTGTAACAACATATCTCGAGTCGTTCTTCAGCGATGCTATCTTAATTGGCGTGACGTCGCGACTTTCTGTTTTGATGCGAGACGTTACGAATTTTAGTTTCGTCTTTTGACATCGAAATTTAGATCCGTCTTCTCCACTATCTTTCTTTAGTCATCTAGAACACCCCATAATTATTTTATAATTTTTGGACTTAATTTGATCTATTTTCCATTTTTTTGAAAGTTTTAAATAATTTTAAAACCTATTTTTATAAACGTTTTAATTACAATAAAATTTCTATATTATAATAACGTATTAAGGAATTTTTTGGCAAAATTTTAGAATTTTTGGCCGCACCCATTTTGCGTGAGGGAGAGGAGAGTAATTTTAACTAAATTAATTATTTTAAATTATTTTAATAATATTTTTCCGAACCCTAACCCTAACCCTAGCTCTAACCTATTTAAGTTAGCCCTAGGCAAAGTATTTTCGTCATTGCTCAAAACCCTAGCCGCCGTTTCCTCTTCCAAAGCTTCGTCGCAACGTTGCGACGATCGAAACGTTCACGACCGGAGCTCACCCCCGCACATCCCCTTGCACGACCGGAGCAGTACCCCGCATCGCCGCTCGCACAGGCCGCTGCATCGCCCCCCCCCGCTGTCGCCCGCTCCGACCGAGGCTCTCTCTCGGTCTGACCCAGAGACTTCCTCGCACAGCCGCCCGCTCCGCTCCGCTCCGCATCGCCAACGCCCGACCGACCCGCCTTGTCGGTCTGACCGAGAGGCGGCCCCGCTGCATCGCACCGCCGCTTCACCCGCACCCGTAGCGCATGACCGACGGGATCTGTCGGTCTGACCGACGAATTCCCTCGCACCGACGCGGTGCCCGAGCCCCCCCGCTTCGCCAGTGCACGACCGAGAGCTTCTCTCGGTCTGACCGAGAGAAACCCTCGCACCGAGGGTGAACGACCGACAGAACTTCGTCGCAAGTGGGTTTCTCCCACACCAACTTCTGTGGTGGGCCCCCCAAGTGCTCCTGAGGTGTTGTGGGCCCCCTTGGACCCCTAGCACTGCTGTGGGCCCCACTTAGACGTGCTACTTCGCGGATTTGCCGTCTACGACGTTGCGACACGTCGTAGGCCTTCGTCACAAGTTCAAACTTTTGGAGAGACGTGCGAGGACCAGATCTAAAGATGAGGAGTTCTCCGATCAGACCCGACATCCAATTTACAGCAAACTCCGGTTCAGGTTGGTTCCCCGAAACTCGTAGAAACCCCCACAATAGCTGACTGAACCCTAAACTAAAAACCGACAACTTGAACTAAATTTACTTTCCAGCTCTTGTCACCCTAGAATAACCCTTCCCGTCTTGTCACGTCCCGTCCCGTCTTGCACAGCCCGCTGGGCAATAGGGCACTCGCCGAGTGATCCCTTGTACTGATTCACAGCCTGCAGGCAATATGGCACTCTCCAAGTTGAGAGGGTGATCCCTTGTACTGATACACAGCCCGAGGGCAATAGGGCACTCTCCAAGCTAGAGAGAGTGATCCCTTGTACTGATTCTCAGCCTGCGGGCAATAGGGCACTCGCCAAGCTAGAGCGAGTGATCCCTTGTACTGGTGTCTTGTCTTGTCTTGTCTTGTCTTGTCTTGGGGTTTGGGGTTGGGTTGAGCGTGCGCACGGCAAGAGGGTCTGATCCCCTCGAACCGTAAGGCGTGAACCCTTTTCGTGTCTCACTTGTCTTGTCCTGCCTTGCTTCCGTCACGTCACGTCTTGTCCTGACACCTGTAGGCTAGTCCCGTAGTTGGTAGCACACGCTACCACTACTACTTGTTGCGCTTTACTTTCCTGCTACGTTACTTCTCTTGTACTTGTTGTAACCCCAGCATGCTAATCAACCAGTAAAACATTGTCTAAAAAGTTGATACACTTGCAGTTTGGTCTAACCCTTTTTGTAGACCTGACCTGACGTACAGTTCCTTCTTTTGGTGCTGTACGTCAGGTGTTGAGCCAGAGTACGTCGACGAGGCGGACTTGCCAGCTGACGGAGAGCCGGAGGACGTTAATCCGGAGTACGACCCGGAGGAGGACCAGAGTTAGAGGCCTCTTGTTGCTGATCCAGATTTCTGTTCCAGTTTAGATTGGGTGGGTTGCACCTGTTGCTTTCTTGTATAGGTTGGGTGCTTGCACCAGTAGTTTTCTTTTTCTGCAGTTGTAGCCTTCGGGCGTTTTAGACTCTCAGTACTATTGGATGTTTTATTTGGAATAAAATGAAATGATATCTCTTTTCAATACTTTGTTGTTTCCGTACTAACTTGCATGGACCTGTTTCCTTCGTTTGGAATATCACAGACGCTTATTGGGTCCGGGCTCTTAGCCCTGGCCTAAGCGGGCCTTAGTCACGCTTCGCCTCCGACCTTTTTGGGAAGCGGGGCGTGACAACAACCCATCTCTCATCTTCCCCAAACCCTCATCAAACCCCTAAAATCCACCTCCAACCCCATTTCTCCATATTTTTCCCTCATTTCCAGATCTGAGCCGGATCGTTCTTCCGTTGCCGTGGTTGCTCGGCATCGCTCCTCCGCCTCTTCACGGTAATACTCGATTCCTTTAGTTTTAGCATAACCCCCATTGACACGTGTGAAACCCTAATAAAATGGATTATTAGAAAGTTAGGATTCTAATAAGAAATCGATTTAGAATCGTTGTTCTAATGATTGTTTTGCCATAACAGCGATCTATTCTGTAGTTAGCTTGTGACGATCTTCATTGCTCGTCAACCCCGGTATCAGGCAAGTGAAACTTGCAACTCTTGAATTGGGCCATGTCTTAGGCCATTTCCCTTGCTTTAGCGTAAAAGAGACTAGACGGTGAAAGGATAGCCGTCTAGACGCCTTTGACCTAGCTTGACAACGAAGCTTGGTCCGTCACCCTCACCATGCTTGTATGTCACATTTACTTAAATTAACGGTACGCGAATATGTTCATGTCATTGCATTTTGCCTGTCACGTTTAAATTCAATTAACGGTATGCAAATATTTGTTCCTGGCATTGCATATTGATTTGTCATCGTGATTGCGTAGCACACGCTACAATACTATTATTTTTCCTGGCTCGTGTTCCAGAAGCGAGCCCTGTAGTTGGAAACCCCAACGCTCGACACATATGGGTGGGGTAAGAGATAAGCGGCCACCTGAGCCCCGAGTTGGCCTGATCCGCCACTCCGGCCAGCAGGCGAAATCTCTAGTGTACAAGTGATTAATAGTGGTAGAGATAAGCGGCCTGAGCCACGAGCTGGCCAGCAGGTGGACTCTCTATGCACTAAGTGATAAACAGTGATAAGTGAATAGTGATTAGTGAATTGGTAGCTTTGGCTACATAGTGCGTGCTTGCCTCTCTTTTAAACTGTTGCATCATACTTAACTGCCATGTCATTTCTTAATATTACAAGTGCTAGGTTGTTAGTTACTTCCAGTTTCCTTGCTCAAGTCTTTTAGACTTGCTGACATGTGCCCCTTTCTCTTTTGGGTGACGCATGTTAGACCTTGAGCCCGAGTTGCTTACTGAGGGTGAGGTGTTTACGGACGCCGAGCTTGCGCCCGTGTTGGACGAGGACTTCGTAGACACTGGAGATCAGTCTTAGTGTCTACGTCTAGTTTTGTTAGATCTTTTGGATTGTCGGTGCATGGCACCTAGTTTGATACTCTGTTATATTTGTCTTTTGTTTGGCCTTGTTCTGGGCCTTTAGACTCTTTCTTTTAGCCTGGTGGCTTTTCTGTGATGTTGAATATTTTGTGGACAAACTGTGGGATTGGTATTTCATATCCGTCTCATATTATTATTATTATTATTATTATTGTTTCGTTTGCAATTACAGGGACCTGCTTATACTAAATTTACGCTTATCAGGCGTGCAGCTTCACAGCTCCACGTTTGAGCGGACCTTCTCACGTCTCGCCTCCATTTAAGGGAAGCGGGTCGTGACAGGTTTTAGTGGTGGCCCATGCAGGTCCTTCTGTAACTGCAATTATCGGGATAACGATAATAATACAAGATTGTCCAACAAATGAGTTCGACATCGGAGCCCTAAGCTATGAGTCTAATTGTTTCGTTTTCTGTGTCATTAGATGGAAGGAAGGCGAATCACCCGTGGTGGTGGTAGTGGTGCGCCCCCTCATGACGAGGAGCCTAAGCGGGAGCCCACTAACGGAGAGATGATGCGTATGATGTTGCAGATGATGCAGGTTCAGCAGGGTGTGCTTCTGCAGGTACAGAATGCTCCGGTGGCTCGAGCTGCTCGGGTGGTGGAAGCCCCTCGCCCTGAGCCCGGGGCGAAGCAGTTCAGAGAACTGGGTCCTGCATATTTTGATGGAACCAAAGGTCGACTAGCTGCTGATGAATGGATGAGGAATATCGAGGACAATCTGAAGATGTCCAAGGTCAACGAAGTTAGTTGGGTTGACTTGGCGAAGCGCCAGCTAAGGGATAACGCCAGGAATTGGTGGGATGCTGAAGAGAAGATGTTGGAGGAGCCGATCGTCTGGGCTACCTTCAAGGCCAGATTTGATGGTGAGTTCTTCCCGAAAGCTGCCAGGGAAGAGATGCTGCAACGTTTTATCGATTTGAAGCAAGGAAGCTCGTCGGTGGACCGATATCACCAAGAGTTCATGAGGCTGAGCCGGTTTGCACCAAAGATGGTGCAGGACGCTGAGGAGAGAGCTCAGAGGTTCCTGCAGGGACTTGCTTCGGAGCTCCAGAGTTTTGTGACCTCTTCTGACCGGTAATCTTATCAGAAGGTATTAGTAGCAGCCAAGAGGCAGGAGCTGCTCGTGAACCAGAGGAGGGGGTCTATTGTTGGTGCTGGGAAGAGGCCTGTGGAACAGGCGAGAGCTGTGGTTAGACCTGGATTCAGGCTGAAGCAGCCTGTTTAGTTTAAGAGGCCAGGAGGGCCCGTTCGGAGGACTTGCCATTTCTGTGGCAAGGAGGGCCATATCAAAGAATCATGTAGGAAGTTCTTGGGGCAATGTATTGCCTGTGGAGATCCCGCCCAAGCTCTCAGAGAGTGCCTGAGGTTGAAGCAGCCTTGGAAGGCACCTATTGCTGCCCCGCCGTTGCAGCAGAGAGCCCCGGTGCCCACTGGTCGTGGGGGTACCCCTTGTTCCGCAAGGGCATGCCTTTCGGTAGGCTGTTCCGCCAAGGAGGCAGGCATTTCTGATGACCGAGGAGGAGGTTTTGGCCATGGATGAGGTCATCGCAGGTAACTTTCAATCTAGTTGTTCCTTCCTAAAATAGTTGATTGTTAAAATTATGTTGGATGCTTGTGTATGAATGTTGCTAGAGTAAGATTTGATTGATTAGACTATTTGTTAGGTGTGGTTTTGGTTTGCACGTTCCCTGCCCGAGTCCTCTTTGACTCAGGTGCATCGATGTGCATTTTGGCCCAGAGCTTCGTGGAGAAGCATTCCTTGTCGACGTCCCCTCTCTCCAAGAGTTGGAACATCGTTACAGGGAATGGAGTAGTCACGGTGCATCGTGGGTGTAGTCCTTGCTCTGTGGTGGTTTGTGGACATGAGCTTTATGCTGATTTTATTGTCCACAACATCACCAACTACGATGCGGTCTTTGGGATGGATTGGCTTGCGAGCTTCTATGATACGATCGACTGCAGGAGGAAGAGGGTGGTGTTCGAGATTCCTGGACATCCAGTATTTGAGTTCAGCCATGGTAGCAGTTCGATTGGTCCTATCAGATTTCGGGCCAGACCGGTGGAGGTTGTGGCTTTGCAGATGGAGTTGGAGTGGCCAGCTGTGGTGCGAGATTTTGGCGACGTCTTCCCCGAGGAGATGTCTTGTTTGCCACCTGATCGAGTTCTAGAATTTTCTATTGATCTTGTTCCAGGTGCGCAGCCGATTTCGAAGGCGCCGTATCGTATGGCACCTGCAGAATTGGAAGAGTTACGGAAGCAGTTGGATGAGCTTTTGCAGAAGGGTTATATCAATCCTAGTGTGTCTCCGTGGGGAGCACCGGTGTTGTTGGTGAAGAAGAAGGATGGTTCGCGTCGTATGTGCGTGGACTATCGGGAGTTGAATGCGGTGACCATCAAGAATAAATACCCGTTGCCTCGCATCGATGATATTTTTGATCAGCTTGGAGGTTCGAGGGTGTTTTCTAAATTGGATTTGAGGAGTGGTTACCATCAGTTGAAGGTGAAGAAGGGAGATGTTCCGAAGACAGCGTTCAGGACGAAGTATGGACACTATGAGTTTGTGGTTATGCCTTTCGGCGTAACTAACGCGCCCGCAGTTTTCATGAATCTGATGAACCTGATTTTCTACGACTTTTTGGATAAGTTTGTTGTTATCTTTATTGACGACATTCTGATCTATTCGAATTCGGAGGAAGAGCATGCCTCGCACTTGAGGACGGTGTTGGAGATCTTGAGGAAGCATCGTTTGTATGCTAAGTTTTTGAAGTGCGAGTTTTGGCTGGATAGAGTTGCTTTTCTCGGGCATGTGGTGACTGGAGATGGTATTTCTGTGGATCCCGAGAAGATTAGGGTCATCAGGGAGTGGCATGTTCCGTCGTCAGCGTCCGAGATTCGGAGTTTCCTTGGACTTGCTGGTTACTATCGGCGATTCATTAAGGACTTTTCCCGTATTACCGAGCCGATTGACGGGGAAGGATATACATTTTGTTTGGTCGGGTGATTGTGGGAGTGCTTTTGGTGTTCTGAGGGAGAGACTGACGACTGCCCCTGTTCTTGCTGTGCCTGATCGCAGCGGTGGATTTGAGATCTTTTGTGATGCTTCTGGCAAGGGTCTCGGTTGTGTGTTGCATCAGCACGGGCATGTTGTGGCTTATGCGTCTCGTCAGCTCAAGGTTCATGAGAAGAATTACCCGACGCATGATTTGGAGTTGGCTGCCGTGGTGTTTGCTCTTAAGATTTGGAGGCACTTCCTGCTGAGTGAGAAAGTGAAAATTTTCACCGATCACAAAAGCTTGAAGTATATTTTTACTCAGAAGGAGCTCAACATGCGACAGCGTCGATGGTTGGAGCTTATGGCAGATTATGAGATTGATTTGCAGTATCACCCTGGCAAGGTGAATGTGGTTCCAGATGCTTTGAGTAGGCTTCCCGCGGTGATGATGTTGACCTCGCAGTGGAGATTGCAGCAGGATTTTTGCGAGTCTGGTGTGGAGATTGTCCTTCCTGGGAAGGATTCGTCGTTGATGTACATGCAGGTACAGTCGACGATCGTGGATCGGATTAAGGCTGGCCAGGCTGAGGATCCGAAGCTGGTGAAGATTCGGGAGCAGGTGGAAGCCAGTCTGCGGACTGACTTTTTAATTCATGAGGATGGCTCGCTGAGGTTTGGAGCCAGGCTGTGTGTGCCAGCTGGGGATATTAGAGAAGAGTTGATGGTGGAGGCACACAGTTCGCCGTATTCTGTGCATCCTGGTGGCACCAAGATGTACCAGGATCTTCGTCTGAATTTTTGGTTGCATGGCATGAAGAGGAGTGTGGCTCGGAGTGTGGCCAAGTGTTTGGTTTGCCAGCAGGTGAAGGCGGAGCATCAGCGTACGGCCGGGTTGCTACAACCGCTTCCGATTCCGGAGTGGAAGTGGCAACACATCACTATGGATTTCGTGACTGGACTGCCTCGGAGTCCGAAGCAGAATGACGCGATTTGGGTGATCGTAGATCGATTGACCAAATCCACGCACTTTATTCCGTTCCGAGTGGGACAGTCCACTGAGGCGCTAGCAAGGAGATACATGGAGGTAAAATTCTTTTACTCTCCGTTTTATGTCCTTTTCCTAGTTTGGATAGTGATGTAACGTGAATCGTGTAGGAGGTCGTGCGACTTCATGGAGTCCCAGTGAGTATCGTATCAGACAGAGACACGAGGTTCACATCTCAGTTCTGGCAGAGTTTGCAGAAGAGTTTGGGTACGCGTCTGAGTTTCAGCACGGTGTACCATCCGCAGACGGATGGCCAGTCCGAGAGGACGATTCAGGTTTTGGAGGACATGCTGAGGGCGTGCATGTTGGATTTCAAGGGTTCGTGGGAGGACCATCTACATTTGGTGGATTTTTCTTACAACAACAGCTTCCAGGCGAGTATTGGCATGGTGCCTTTCGCCGCTCTTTATGGGAGGAAATGTCGATCGACATTGAGTTGGGATGACGTTGGTGATCGGGAGTTGTTGGGACCTGAGATGATCGTGGAGGCCGTGGATATTGTCAGGAACATTCGGGATATGTTGAGGATTGCTCAGGACCGTTTTAAGCATTGGGCGGATGCTAAACGTCGTTCTTTGGAGTTTCAGCCGGGCGACCATGTGTTCTTGAAGATTTCCCCGAATCGCGGTGTGATTCGTTTTGGGAAGCGAGGGAAGTTGAGCCCGCGATACATTGGACCATTTGATGTTTTGGAGAGGGTCGGCGAAGTATCTTATCGCTTAGCCTTGCCGCCATCTTTGGAAGGAGTCCATGATGTTTTCCATGTGTCACAGCTTCGTCGATACATCAGCGATCCGTCTCATGCCGTGGATTTCTTGGAGATCGCCGTTCGTCCATATTTGACGTATGACCAGCATCCAGTGCAGATTCTGGACATGCGTCAGAAGTCACTTCGAAACAAGGTCGTCGATCTTGTTAGAGTGATGTGGCGGCACGGTTCGCCGGGAGAGTCTACTTAGGAGAGAGAAGATGAGATGCGAGAGCGTTTCCCACTTTTGTTTCCGGACACGTGAGTGTTTGGAAATTCCGAGGACGGAATTTTTCTTAAGTTGGGGAGGATGTAACGACTGGTTTTCTTGTATCTGGATTTATTATATTATAATATATGTTTTGGTGGATTTTCTCCTCATGTGTGGTTTTCGTCTCCGTAACTTTCATTTTCGATCGTTTCATCGTGTTTTCTCGTTTCTTCCTTAGGATCATCGATTTCGGAGTAAGTCATTCGTGCCGGGCTTCATAACGGTCGTATCTTACTGTTAGATCAAGCCTAGGAGTCTTAGGAATCGATCCTGGAGCTCCGCGCTCCGTATCGGAACTTTTGGTGCTTATTAGCTGGTATAAGAAGGGGCACCGACCGACTAGATGACGATCCAGTCGGTCAGCAATCCTTCTTGAACCGACTAGTTGGTTTTCTAAATTATTCAGGAGTTACTGTTTATCGTTAGTCGGTCTAAGAACGTTGGTTGACCGACTAGGTTGCAAACTAGTCGGTCAGCAATGCTTCTTTAACCGACTAACTCTTCAACTAATTTTTGGTATCAATACTGTTCACTCTTAGTCGGTCTAAGAACGTTCATCGACCGACTAGATGTTAAACTAGTTGGTCAGTAGTTATTCATCGACCGACTAAATCCAAATCCTTTTTTCGTTCAGAAGCTACTGTTTACACCTAGTCGGTCTACGTTGGTCGACCGACCGACTAGTTCCCAAACTAATCGGTCAGTGGTTGTTCTTTGACCGACTAACCAGTGCTGTAAACCCTAGTTTTGCCCTAGCCGCCACCAAACTCTATAAATACCCCTCCAAACGTTTTCCTCTTCTCCCTCACGACCTAAAACCCTAATTTCTCCCCCATTGAGCCCCCATCTTCCTCAAGCCATTAATCCTTCATCCCAAGCTCATCCTCCATCATCCAAACCCTCCCTTGTCACAACCCATCTCTCATCTTCCCCAAACCCTCATCAAACCCATAACATCCACCTCCAAACCCATTTCTCCAGAATTTTCCCTCATTTCCATATCTGAGCCGGATCGTTCTTCCGTTGCCGTGGTTGCTCGGCATCGCTCCTCCGCCTCTTCACGGTAATACTCGATTCCTTTAGTTTTAGCATAACCCCCATTGACACGTGTGAAACCCTAATAAAATGGATTATTAGAAAGTTAGGATTCTAATAAGAAATCGATTTAGAATCGTTGTTCTAATGATTGTTTTGCCATAACAGCGATCTATTCCGTAGTTAGCTTGTGACGATCTTCATTGCTCGTCAACCCCGGTATCAGGCAAGTAAAACTTGCAACTCTTGAATTGGGCCATGTCTTAGGCCATTTCCCATGCTTTAGCGTAAAAGAGACTATACGGTGAAAGGATAGCCGTCTAGATGCCTTTGACCTAGCTTGACAACGAAGCTTGGTCTGTCACCCTCATCATGCTTGTATGTCACATTTACTTAAATTAACGGTACGCGAATATGTTCATGTCATTGCATTTTGCCTGTCACGTTTAAATTCAATTAACGGTACGCAAATATCTGTTCCTGGCATTGCATATTGATTTGTCATCGTGATTGCGTAGCACACGCTACAATACTATTATTTTTCCTGGCTCGTGTTCCAGAAGCGAGCCCTGTAGTTGGAAACCCCAACGCTCGACACATATAGGTGGGGTAAGAGATAAGCGACCACCTGAGCCCCGAGTTGGCCTGATCCGCCACTCCGGCCAGCAGGCAAAATCTCTAGTGTACAAGTGATTAATAGTGGTAGAGATAAGCGGCTTGAGCCACGAGCTGGCCAGCAGGTGGACTCTCTATGCACTAAGTGATAAACAGTGATAAGTGAATAGTGATTAGTGAATTGGTAGCTTTGGCTACATAGTGCGTGCTTGCCTCTCTTTTAAACGGTTGCATCATACTTAACTGCCATGTCATTGCTTAATATTACAAGTGCTAGGTTGTTAGTTACTTCCAGTTTCCTTGCTCAAGTCTTTTAGACTTGCTGACATGTGCCCCTTTCTCTTTTGGGTGACGCATGTTAGACCTTGAGCCCGAGTTGCTTGCTGAGGGTGAGGTGTTTACGGACGCCGAGCTTGCGCCCGTGTTGGACGAGGACTTCGTAGACACTGGAGATCAGTCTTAGTGTCTACGTCTAGTTTTGTTAGATCTTTTGGGTTGTCGGTGCATGGCACCTAGTTTGATACTCTGTTATATTTGTCTTTTGTTTGGCCTTGTTCTGGGCCTTTAGACTCTTTCTTTTAGCCTGGTGGCTTTTCTGTGATGTTGAATATTTTGTGGACAAACTGTGGGATTGGTATTTCATATCCGTCTCATATTATTATTATTATTATTATTATTGTTTCGTTTGCAATTACAGGGACCTGCTTATACTAAATTTACGCTTATCAGGCGTGCAGCTTCACAGCTCCACGTTTGAGCGGACCTTCTCACGTCTCGCCTCCATTTAAGGGAAGCGGGTCGAGACATTTACGCACCGATTGTGTCTTGCACCTGATCTATTATATCAATTGCCACCTGATAAACATGATTCCCAATCCATAGAGAATAATGTAGAAAGGGTGGCGCCCGATCTATTAGATCGGGTGTCAGGCCATATAAAGTTGGAAAGAACAAGCCCCACACGGGCATTTACTTTCCATGTGGTTTACACACCGATTGTATCTTGCACCTGATCTATTATATGAGCTTCCACCTGATAAAGATGAATCCATATCCATAGAGAATGATGTAGAAAAGTTGGCAATAGATTTAATAGATCGGGTGCCAATCCACATAAAGTTGGATAGAGCTAGCACCACTTGGGCATTTACTTTCCATGTGGTTTACACACCGATGGTATCTTGCACCTGATCTATTATATGAGTTGCCAGCTAATAAATATGAATCATATCCATAGAGAATGATGTAGAAAAGTTGGCACCTGATTTAATAGATCGGGTGCCAATCCTCGTAAAGTTGAGAAGAACAAGCACCACATGGGCATTTACTTTCCATGTGGTTTACACATCGATTGTGTCTTGCACCTGATCTATTATATCAGTTGCCACCTGATAAACATGAATCCCTATCCATTGAGAATGATGTAGAAAAGGTGGCACCCGATCTAATAGATCGGGTGCCAAGCTACATAAAGTTGGAAAGAACAAGCCCCACATGGGAATTTACATTCCATGTGGTTTACACACCGATTGTGACTTGCACCTGATCTATTTTATCAGTTGCCACCTGATAAACATGAATCACAATCCATAGAGAATGATGTAGAAAAGGTGGCACCCGATCTAATAGATCGGGTGCCAAGACACGTAAAGTTGGAAAGAACAAACCCCACATGGCACTTACTTTCCTTGTGGTTTACACACCAATTGTCTCATACACCTGATCTATTATATCAGTTGCCACCTGATAAACATGAATCCCTATTCATATAGAATGATGTAGAAAAGGTGGCACCCGATCTAATAGATTGGTTGACAAGCCACGTAAAGTTGGAAAGAACGAGCCCCACATGGGTATTTAATTTCCAGGTGGTTTACACACTGATTGTGTCTTGCACCTAATATATTATATTATTTGCCACCTGATAAACATGATTCCCTATCCATATAGAATAATGTAGAAAAGATGGCACCCGATCTAATAGATCGGGTGCCAAGCGACGTAAAGTTGGAACTAACAAGCACCATTTGGGCATTTAGTTTCCATGTGGTTTACACATCGATTATATCTCGCACCTGATGTATTTTATTTGTTGCCACCTGATAAAGATGAATCATTATACATAGAGCATGATGTAGAAAAGTTGGCACCTGATTTAATAGATCAGGTGCCAATCATCGTAAAGTTGGAAAGAACAAGCACCACATGGGCATTTACTTTACATGTGGTTCACTCATCGATTGTGTCTTGCACATAATCTATTATATCATTTGCCACTTGATAAACATGAATCCATATCTATAGCGAATGATGTAGAAAAGGTGGCACCCGAACTAATAGATTGGGTGCCAAGCCACATAAAGTTGGAAAGAACAAGCCCCACATGGGCATTTACTTTCCATGTGGTTTACACACCGA
Organism: Scilla litardierei; assembly: GCA_030789695.1. Taxonomy (NCBI): domain Eukaryota; kingdom Viridiplantae; phylum Streptophyta; class Magnoliopsida; order Asparagales; family Asparagaceae; genus Scilla; species Scilla litardierei. Next base: position 34,899 of record JAULAV010004087.1, on the reverse strand, counting down.
TTGTGACTTTCACCTGATCTATTATATCAAATGCCACATGCTAAACATGATTCCCAATCCGTAGAGAATAATATGGAAAAGGTGGTACCCGATCTAATAGATCGGGTGCCAAGCCAAGTATAGTTGGAAAGAACAAGCCCCACAAGGGTTTTTTACTTTCCATGTGGTTTTCACACCAATTGTGTCGTACACCTGATCTATTATATCAGTTGCCACCTTATAAACATGAATCCATATCCATATAGAATGATGTAGAAAAGGTGGCACCCGATCTAATAGATCGAGTGCCAAGCCACGTAAAGTTGGAAAGAACAAGCACCTCATGGGAATTTACTTTCCATGTGGTTTACACACCGAATGTGTCTTGCACCTGATCTATTATATCAGTTGCCACCTGATAAATGTGAAGCTCTATCTATAGAGAATGATGTAGAAAAGCTGGCACCCGATCTAATAGATCAGGTGCCAAGCCACGTATAGTTGGAAAGAACAAGCCCCACATGGGCATTTACTTTCCATGTGGTTTAAAAACCAATTGTGTCTTGCACCTGATCTATTATATCAGTTGCCACCTGAAAAACTTGACTCCCTATCCATAGAGAATAATGTAGAAAAGATGGCACCCGATCTAATAGATCGGGTGCCAAGCCACATAAAGTTGGAAAGAACAAGCACCGTATGGGCATGTACTTTTCATGTGGTTTACACAACGATTGTGTCGTTCACCTGATATATTATATCATTTACCGCCTTATAAACATGAATCCCTGTCCAAAGGGAATGATGTAGATAAGGTGGCACCCGATCTAATAGATCGGGTGCCAAGACATGTAATACTGGAAAGAACAAGCCCCACATGGGCATTTACTTTCCATGTGGTTCACACACCAATTGTGTCATGCATCTGATCTATTATATCAGTTGCCACCTGATAAACATGAATCCATATCCATAGAGAATGATGTAGAAAAGGTTGCACCCGATCTAATAGAGCGGGTGCAATGCCACGTAAAGTTGGAAAGAACAAGCTCCACATGGGCATTTACTTTCCATGTGGTATACACATCGATTGTGTCTTGCGCCTCATATATTATACTAGTTTCCACCTGATAAACATGATTCCCTAACCAAAGAGAATAATGTAGAAAAGGTATGACCCGATCTAATAGATTGGGTGCCAAGCCACATACAGTTGGAAAGAAAAAGTCCCACATGGGCATTTACTTTCCATGCGGTTTACACGCCGTTTGTGTCGTGCATCTGATCTATTATATTAGTCGCCACATGATAAATATAAATCTCTATCCATAGAGAATGATGTAGAAAGGGTGGCACCCGATCTAGTAGAAAGGGTGGCACCCGATCTAATAGATCGGGTGCCAATCCACATAAAGTTGGAAAGAACAAGCACATCATGGGAATTTACTTTACATGTAGTTTACACACCGATTGTATCTTGCAGCTGATCTATTATATGAGCATCCACCTGATAAAGATGAATACATATCCATAGATAATGATGTAGAAAAGTTGGAATTGGATTTAATAGATCGGGTGCCAATCCACTTAAAGTTGGAAAGAACAAGTCCCATATTGGCATTTACTTTCCATGTGGTTTACACATCGATTGTGTCTTGCACCTGATCGATTATATTAGTTGCAACCTGATAAACATGAATCCTTATCCATAGAGAATGATGTAGAAAAGGTGGCCGCCTATATAATAGATTGGGTGCCATGCCACGTAAAGTTGGAAAGAACAAGCCCTACATGGGCATTTACTTTCCGTGTGGTTTAAACACCGATTGTGTCTTGCACTTGATCTATTATATCAATTGCCACCTGATAAACATGATTCCCAATCCATAGACAATAATGTAGAAAGGGTGGCGCCCGATCTAATAGATCGGGTGCCAGGCCATATAAAGTTGGAAAGAACAAGCCCCACATGGGCATTTACTTTCCATGTGGTTTACATAAGATTATGTCTTACACCTGATGTATTATATCAGTTGCCACCTAATAAACATGAATACATATCCATAGAGAATGATGTAGAAAAGGTGGCACCCGATCTAATAGATCGGGTGCCAAACCACATAAAGTTGGAAAGAACAAGCCCCACATGGGAATTTAATTTCCATGTGATTTACACACCGATTGTGCCTGGCACCTGATCTATTATATCAGTTTCCAACTGATAAACATGAACCCATATCCACAGAGAATGATGTAAAAAAGGTGCCACCCGATCTAATAGATCGGGTGCCAAGCCACGTAGATTTGGAAAGAACAAGCCCCACATAGGCATTTACTTTCCATGTGGTTTAAAAAACGATTGTGTCTTGCTCCTGATCTATTATATCCATTGCCACCGGATAAACGTGAATCCCTTTCCAGAGAAAAAAATGTAGAAAATATGGCACCAGATCTAATAGATCTGGTGCCAAGCCACATAAAGTTGGAAAGAACAAGCACCACATGGGCATTTACTTTTCATGTGGTTTACACACCGATTGTGTCTTGCACCTGATCTATTAAATCATTTGCCACCTGATAAACATGAATCCCTTTCCATTAAGAATGATGTAGAAAAGGTGGTACCCGATCTAATAGATCGGGTGCCAAGCCACGTAAAGTTGTAAAGAACAAGCCCCACATGGGCATTTACTTTCCATGTGGTTTACACACCGATTGTGTCTTGCACCTAATATATTATATTAGTTGCCACCTGATAAACTTGATTCCCTATCCATTGAGAATAATGTAGAAAAGGTGGCACCCGATCTAATTGATCGGGTGCCAAGCCACGTAAAGTTGGAAAGAACAAGCCCCACAGTGGCATTTACTTTCCATGTGGTTTACACATCGTTTATGTTGTGCACCTGATCTATTATATTAGTTGCCACGTGATAAACATAAATCCCTATGCATAGAGAATGATGTAGAAAAGGTGGCACCCGATCTAATAGATTGAGTGCCAAGCCACATAAAGTTGGAAATAATTAACACCACATGAGCATTTACTTTCCATGTGGTTTACACACCGATTGTATCTTGCACCTAGCCACATAAAGTTGGAAATAATTAACACCACATGGGCATTTAATTTCCATGTGGTTTACACACCGATTGTATCTTGCACCTGATCTATTTTATGAGTTGCCACCTGATAAAGATGAATACATATCCATAGAGAATGATGTAGAAAAGTTGGCACCTGATTTAATAGATCGGGTGCCAATCCTCGTAAAGTTGGAAAGAACAAGCACCACATGGGCATTTCTTTCTATGTGGTTTACACATCGATTGTGTCTAGCACTAGATCTATTATATTAGTTGCCACCTGATAAATGATGTGTCCATGTTTTCCACTATTTTCATATCGTCATTTCATTGCATCCCAGGCCATTTTCGCATCCAAATCCCACATTTTACCATGATATTGCATTTCTGACGATATATTCGAGTTTCGTAGTGTTTTATGAGTTTTCAGGGATTTTGGAACGATTTGGGACCCCACTTGGGTATGGACACCTCCGACACATTCGTGAGCTTATTGGTGGAGCCCGTGTTGGAGTTTGCCACACTTTTGGAGCCATTGAAGGGGAAGAGAGAGATTAGAGGAGAGAGAGGAGCCCTCAGCAGCTCCTGGAGAAAGTATCCCAGACTGCTCAGTCGAGCAGTTCAGATGCATGGACCGAGCAGCTTCAAATGAAAGAAAGAAGCTGATACAGGATGGCTTGAACCGATTAGTTCATCTGCTCGGTCAAGCAGCGTCAAATTCCAAAGCTGAAGCAATCCAGCGACACGGCCCGAGCAGCTCTTCGGTGACCGAGTCAGCTTATGCTCGGACCGAGCTGAGCTGACTCGGTCCGGGCAGGCAGAGTAAGGATTTGGAGATTTTTTGACTCCCTGTCGTGCTAAGTCGAGCAATTCAGATGCTCAGGCCGAGCGACCGAACGAGCAATGCACTGCTCGACCGAGTAGCTTACTCGGTCGACAACTCCAGGGCCATTTTTGGAAATTTTTCTGAAGTCGTCGATTGCGTGACTCTGGGGACGGAAGCTGGGAGCTGGCAATGGCGATAGGGGGCGACTCATTGAGGGGATTTTGGAGAGTTTTTTTGGAGAGAGGAGAGCTGAAGCGATTTTTTGGGAGTTCTTAGATTAATTTTTGTAAGAGATTATTGGATCGACATCTCCGGATTATTGCTATGGTTCTTGATTGTTTTTGAGCTTGGAATTTGGAATTCTTATTAGATCTATAAACTGAAATTCTCATCGATTTATCACTGTAAGTCTTTCATCTTTATTCTTTTGATTGCTATAATGTCTTCCTCTCTAAAAATGATGTTTTTATCTATTACTATCGCCATGTGTGAGTAAATCTTTCTAGGGCTGATGGGTTAGCCCTAGGATCCTAGGGGGGAGACGTAGATCTGGATCTCTATGTTGAATTAGGGATTTATGGGGGTATTTTGGTCGATCCTACCGAATCCCTGGATAACCCGTACTGAGATCATGCCCACGGTCTGTGGAATTGATTTGCTTAAGGGGTATCTCTGGGATTCGAATAGGGAAATCGGTGGATCTAATCGAGGCTCGTGACCATGCCCGGCTCGTGCCTTGAAGGGATCCATCGACGAACTATACCACTATGTTGACGGCTACCGCCATTGCGTCAACGAGAGCCACCGAAATACCTCGCAATTCTAACCCACGAGAGTGGTACGAATTGTGAGATTAATCCCCTAGCCCTAATCCAACGTAAGGATCATGTTCCAACGTCGACCCCTAACGATCTTAGTGGTGATCCCTAATGCCTTAGTCCTTTTTATTAACAACACCCAATCAACTCTAATTCAACTCGATATCTATCTCACTTCGAGATCTGGAAATAAACTGAGAATCCATACGCACTATCACCGTCCCTGTTGGATTCGATATCATTTATACTATAACTCGAAACCGTCCTCTTACGGATTGAGCCCGGAATTGAAGCCTATGGGCCATACCACACATGGCGATCGTGACACCGCGAGGTGGAACCTAGGTGTAGGTTTCGGTTGCGTGAAGTTTTTGGCGCCATTGCGGGGGACGGAAATAGTGTTTATCTCAGTTTATTTTCTTTATTTCCGAAGTTTGCTAGCACTCTGATCATTTCTAAGCTTTCCACCATTTTTATTCTCTTTTTATTTTTTCTGCCTTGCTATTAACATCTTCCTCCAGCTAGCGATTATTTCCTTACCAATCAGATATAATGGAGATGGAAATGCAAGTGCAGTGGACCTGTGAGTTTGACAGCGACTCAGAGGAGTTCAGCTTCTCTCCTTATCATTTACATGGCTTCCAAGACTCGCGCATGGACGAGTCCATGGTTGAATGCACGGCTAGAGAACTGATTGATGCAGTTCGATTTATCGGCTTAGGAACCTATGTTGCAGGTAACGTAAATCAGTAATTAGTCATGGATCGTATAATGAACCAGGTTTCTGATGCATGTACCATTGAAGAAGAAATTCGTATAAAGAGAACGTAATGCTCGTTCAAACCATTGAGGCTCCACATGTTGATGCATACTGGGGAGAGACTCATCAATTGGGGTCATTGAACGATTCTCAGATGCTTGAGATAATAGAGAGCGTGGTAGCTGACGTATGGTCCCATGTCCCAGTTGAATTCCCTACAGACGACCCGTCTACACAAGAGCTCTCAGTTTTTATTGCAAACGCCTTTTATAATACGGACACCCTGGATGGTGCCCCCTCGCTGATGGAATCTATGTGCAGCACGAGGGAGATACACTACGCTTCTATAACGACAGCCTTTTGCAGATTTCAGCATGTGAATAATATGCCTATGATGAGTACACAGATTCATCACCATCGCAAAACTACATCAACCAGGAAAGTACTCCAGATTTCATGATTGATAGCGAACACATACCTAAACACCTTGCCTTTGTTGACAGGTGCGCTACAGGAACAGAATTTGCAGACGTCTGCCTTGACACACCATCATCTCCCTGCTCCTCTTATGATTCCGCAACCAAAGAGTTTTCACCTTCTGAGCCAAAGATTAAGGACGCATCTTTCTCACAGGCGAGAAGTGACGGGGGTACAGCGCCCCCTCAGGTAGAACTAAAACCCCTCCCTGCCAATTTGAATTATGCTTTCTTGGGGGAAGATTCCACGTACCCTGTTATTGTGAATGCGGCCCTCGCCAAGCCCTAGCTAGAGAGTCTCCTAAAAATCCTTAGATCCCACAGAAAAGTAATAGGGTACAACATCGCTGACCTTAAGGGTATCAGCGAGACCATATGTACCCATAGGATCCATCTAGAGGATAAGGTCGCCACCTCCATTGAGCCTCAAAGGTGATTGAATCCCAACATGAAGGAGATGGTGAAAAAGGAGGTCCTGAAGCTTTTAGAGGCCGACATCATTTATCCCATTTCTGATAGTAAATTGGTTAGTCACGTGCAGGTTGTCCCTAAAAAGGGGGCATAACAGTCGTAAAAATGAAAAAGATGAACTAATCACCACTAGGACTATCACAAGGAAGCGTATGTGTATCGACTATAGAAAACTAAATAAAGCCACCAGAAAAGACCATTACCATCTATCCTTCATTGACCAAATGCTCGAGTGCTTAGCCAAGCACATATACTTCTGTTACTTAGACGGATACTCTGGATTTTTCCAAATCCCATTGCATCAAGAAGACCAAGAGAAGACGATGTTCACATGTCCTTACGGCACCTTCGCCTATCGAAGAATGTCATTTGGACTATGTAACGCACCGGCCACATTTCAAAGGTGCATGACGTCTATTTTCTCAGATTTCATCGAGAATATCATGGATGTCTTCATTGACGATTTTTTCATTTATGGCACCGAGTTTGATGATTGCTTAGCTAATCTATCCAAGGTTTTAGAACGGTGCCAAGACAATAATCTTACTTTGAATTGGAAAAAATGTCATTTTATGGTGACAGAAGGGGTTGTTCTTGGCCATGTCATCACTTCTAAAGGAATTGAGGTCGATAAGGCCAAAGTAGAGGTTAATAAAAGTCTACCGCCACCCACTAACCTCAAGGGTATTCATGGTTTTCTACGGCACGCCGGTATCTACCGATGTTTTATAAAGGATTTCTCTAATATTGCTCGCCCGCTCACGGAGCTCCTAGCCAAGGACGCTCCTTTTGTGTTTACTGACTCCTGTTTGCTAGATTTTAACAGGTTAAAGGAAGCTCTCATCTCGTCCCTGATTATACAGCCGCCAGACTGGAATCTGCCGTTTGAGCTCATGTGTGATGCTAGTGACCAAGCAGTAGGAGTTGTTCTTGGTCAAAGGAAGAATGGGAAATCTTCATGTCATATACTACGCTAGCAAGACCTTGAATGACGCTCAAAAGAACTACACCACTACGGATAAAGAGCTGCTAGCTGTAGTCTATTCTAACGAGAAGTTCAGATCCTACCTCCTGGGGTCTAAGGTGATCATCCACATGGACCACACGGCATTGAAATATCTACTAAGCAAGAAGGATGCTAAACCACGTCTAATACGGTGGATCCTCCTGATCCAAGAATTTGGCATTGAGATCAAAGACAAGAAGGGAGAAGAAAATGTGGTAGCAGACCACTTGTCGCGGCAGATTCAAATGCACGGGGATACCAGCTTGCCGATTGACGATTCGTTCAACGGTGAAAAATTATTTGTGGCAAATTCATCTGAAGCCCCCTGGTACGCCGATATAGTGAATTATTTGGTGAGTGGGATAGTTCCGCACCGGTTGACGACCTATTCAAGGAGGAAGTTCCTACATGATGCCAAGAGTTACTTCTGGGATGACCCGTATCTGTTCAGGACATGCGTCAATGAGATCATCAGAAGATGTATCCCAAAAGAAGAGGCAACCTCCATCATATCGCATTGCCACAATCAACCATGCGGTGGACACACAGCTGTCACCAAAACCCTGGAAAAAATTCTCCAAAGTGGCTTCTACTGGCATACTATATTCAGGGATGCAAATGAATACATAAGGAAGTGCGACAGATGCCAGAGGACGGAGAACATCACGAAGAAGCATGAAACTTCCCTCCATTGCATCTTGGAGATAGAACTATTCGACTGTTGGGGCGTCGACTTCATGGGACCTTTCCCATTGAGTAACTGCAACAAGTATATCTTGGTTGCCGTTGATTATGTCTCGAAGTGGGTGGAAGCCATAGCCACCCTGACAAACGATGCAAGGATAGTAGCTAAGTTGTTCAAGAATACTATGTTTTCTCACTTCGGAGTCCCCCAGACGATTATAATTGATGGAGGGAGTCATTTCATCGAGAGAAAATTCGAGACGATGCTGAAAAACTATGGAGTTTATTAGGAGGTCACCATCGCCTATCACCCTCAGACTAGCGGCCAAGTTGAGGTATCTAATAGGGAAATCAAAAGCACCCTGGAAAAAATATTTAGCGCCTCAAGGAAGGATTGGTCGCACAAGTTGGGCGATGCCCTTTGGGCTTACCGCACTGCCTTCAAAACTCCCATCGGCACAACCCCCTATAGACTAGTGTATGGAAAAGCTTGCCACCTTCCGATAGAATTGGAGCACAGAGCATATTGGGCAATAAAGAAAATGAATTTTGACTACCAAAGCGCCGCCACGAGACGAGCCTTTCACAGCAATGAGTTGGACGTAATTCGGCGTCATGCTTTTGAAAATGCGAAGATATATTAAGAGAGAACCAAAGCCTATCATGATAGAAACATCACGGTTGTTCGCCATGATGTCGGTGACCAGGTACTCCTATATAATTCAAGACTACACCTCTTCCCCGGGAAGTTAAAGTCAAGGTGGTCCGGCCCCTACAAGATAGTAAGCTTATCCCCAGGAGGTGCCGTTGAGCTCGAAGGAAATAACGAAAACTTCAAGGTAAATGGTCAGAGGATTAAACCTTACAGAGCTAGAGAACCTATAGGATAGGAGGAGACATACTTCCTCGAGGGACTCCCAGACGACAACTGATAAATTAAGGAGAGTCGAGCTCACGACTAAAAACGAGCGCTTATTGGGAGGCAACCTAATTTCTTGGATTTCGGATCTTCTCTTTCAGTTTCGTATTCTTATTTTTTTAGAGATAAAACTATAAAAAAACTGCAGAAGTTTGATGAATCTCTACTTTGTACAGGCTGGATATGAGAGCGGATCGACGTTTCGATTGGAACGATGATGGAGGACAGCAACAAGATTGGGGGAGAAAGCCCAGGAAAATGGGGCAGAAAAGACACAGGAGACTCGATCGAGCATCTTCAATGCTCAGTCGAGCAGTGCAGACACGAAAGAAAAGACAGGATATGTCTTTTCTACACGGCCCGAGCAGACTCCTGCTCGGTCTGAGTAGAAAGCGTCGTGGTCCGAGCAGCTTATTACTCGGTCGAGTACTACAGGCTTTTGAATTTGAGGAGAAAACAGCACTCTGCCAACACGACCCGATTATTATCGGCTCGGCCCGAGCAGTAGGTGACTCGACCGCGCATCCTATTACTCGATCGAATGCTACAGGCTTTTGGCAATGTCAAAAAATCATCACTCTGTCAACCTGGCCCGAGCATTTTTGAATCGGTCCGAGCAGTTTTCAGCCCGACCGAGTAACGTCCTGCTCGACCGAGCAGGATGAAGGGAGTATCCCTATAATTTTATGTCTTTCTTCCCGCAACCAACTCGCCTGAGCAACCTTATTGATCGGTCCAAGTCATCCTATCGCTAACTTACTCGACCGAGCAATCGTATTTCTCAATCCGAGTCATGTATCGCTGCTTACCGGGCCATATTAATTCATGCTGCGCCTCATGACCGTGCCCGCTTTCGCTTTTCAAAGCCCTAACCTAATCACCCCCATCACTTCGCTCGACCCAACCCCTTTCCTCCCCCACTGACGTTGTCGCCTCTCCAGAGACCCCTCCTTCTCTCCACACATCCGCCCACCTATCGTTAAATCTTCAACCGAGCACCCCCCACACCTAAAATTCACTTTTTTATATTTAAATATACTGACGTTCTCCTTATCCCTATTTCATGTACAATTTCCCAACGTCAGAAGACACTTCTTTAAACAACTCGGGGGATACTCCGGATCAGCGACAGTCACGACACTGAACACAATGCCATCTCATTCTAGTTAGTAAATTCGTTCCCCTATTTTCTTTACATAATACAACACTTTTCTCCTCCGCTTGCACAATGCCTCCATGTCGTGCTAGACCCACCAACACCGGCACATCAAACCCTAGGCCTACTCGACGTACACGTCGTACATGCTCGCCTACTCGAACCAACCTTATTGCCGAGTCATCCATCAATACCCATGTGCCACCCATCGCCTCACTCCCCCATTTACCACTTTACATAGGCGACACAGAATACGAAGTCACATCCGTGACGATGACCAAGCCAACCAGTTCACCGCCATGCTCCTATTATTAGGGTATGGCTGTGCAATGACTCAACAGTCGGTCGAGCGAGACCTACCCTTCCTTAAGAGCCTCATTCGTCATGTTCGAACCGACCCACCTCACGAGTTCCAGCCAGATCTTCCACCCACCACTCATGGTCCACAGCAGAGGGACCCATCACAACCCCCAGTGGTTGGTGCCTCTGCTTGATGTCATCAATACCAGTATTTGCCTCCCCCTATTTATATTGAGCCCATATATCTGTTCAGGGCCATACACTGACATAGCCTGGGGGAGGAGCCACCCATGCATCATATTTCATTCAGCACTGCATCATTCCATGTTTTTACTTTTATTTCTCCTTTTTGCACAGTTTTTATTTTTCTTTCCCCCACCCACCCCACCCCTTTAGCATAATCTCCCGCTCACGTGCGTTTTCTTAGCAGTGAGGACACTGCTAAGTTTAGCTTGGGGAATGAGCGCTACCGCTTTTATTTTTGATTTTTTCTTTTACATTTTCCTCCCTTATTTCAGTTTTTATTTCACTTTTTCAATGCTTTTTCACGTCGTTTTCTTTTTTCTCATTTTGCATCATATTTTTTATTTCCACCATGCATTCATCTCCTCGCCTTTATTTTTCCTATTGTCTCCACCTTTTCCTTTTTATTATGCTAAGGATGCCCCGCATGATGATATCGCTCGTGGCTTTATTAGTCTTTTATGATTCTCATTTTCGATGACATGCTATTAGGGTAAATTTCAGCTTTACTATCTATATGCGTGCATTTCTATTGTTGATCTATCTGATTTAATGCCTAAAATGAATTGAAAATCGAATGCATGAATTAGTATCTAGTATGCACTATGTTGGGTAATGCACCTAGGTTCACGCATCACTAGAACACTTGGAGTATCTGTTTTTCATCTCAGTCACTTCTGTTTGCATTCCTACCGATATTGTGCTTATTACTGCGTGCCTTTTCAGTATTCGTTTAGAGGAATGAAAATATCCATGCTATCTATGAGTTTAGTTGGGGTATTATTTTATCAAACCGTTGCGCACCCTCTTATGAGTGAACCGAGAGTTATATTATTTTCCTTCTCCACATATCTATATATATCTCTACATATCAGTTGGTTACACCCCCACAGCTATCTTTATCGCATCTCACTTCCCAAAACCAAAAAAGAAAAAGTATAGCTTCTAAATGAAAAAGAGAGAAGGAAAGAAAGAAAAAATGATGAACAAATATTGTTTTATATCATTTCATTAGAAGCTATCATTTATACTGGGAAGAAAAAGAAAAATTCCATATCATATGCTTAGATGTGACGCCTCAAACTAAGCTCTGGGGGGGGTTAATCAACTGATCACATGAGTGAGCATGACATTAGAATGGAGACGGTGCATAACAGGGAGATTTAATAATGCCTAAACTTTACGATATGCTTTAGTTTTTGGAGATTTTTCATGAATCGTAATGAATATCTGAATGGCATGACTTTTTCTATTCACTATTGCATGTTGTGTGATTCTTTATGCTCCTTGTGTATTTGTGATTGAAAAGGGCGTTGCCAACTTCTTTATACTAGACTCTAGGTATTGCATGTGACTGATATGAGATGATGGCGTTATTTCAGTAGATCCCTATCCTTTGCCTGCATTGCTTGCTTGTCATATGATTTGTAAAACTAGAAATTTTCAGTAGCATGTATATTTATCATTCAGAGCATCGTGATATGCTAATTAGGCATGAGACTTGACCGATCATCCATAGCACTCTCCTCTCACTTCTATTCCCCTCTCTTTTTACTTTTCATCTATTCTATTTTGATTTTCTTATTTCTTTTTGTTTTCCTCCCGGCATACCGATTATTCGTCTTCCTCGAGGACGAGTAAGAAGTAAGCTTGGAGGATTTTGATGTGTCTATGTTTTCCACTATTTTCATATCATCATTTCATTGCATCACATGCCATTTTTGCATCCAAATCCCACATTTTACTACGGTATTGCATTTCGGACGATATATTCGAGTTTCGTAGTGTTTTATGAGTTTTCATGGATTTTGGAGCGATGTGGGACCCCACTTGGGTATGGACATATCCGACACGTTCGTGAGCTCATTGATGGAGCCATGTAGGAGTTCGCCACACTTTTGGAGCCATTGGAGGAGAAGAGAGAGCGCAGAGGAGAGAGATGAGCCCTCAGCAGCTCCTGGAGAAAGTTTCCCAGACTGCTCGGTCGAGCAGTTCAGATGCTCGGACCGAGCATATTCAAATGAAAGAAAGAAGCTGATACGGGCTTGCTCGGACCGAGTAGTTCATCTGCTCGGTCGAGCAGTGTCAAATTCCAAAGCTGAAGCAATCCCAGTAACACGGCCCGAGCAGTTCATCGGTGACTGAGTCAGCTTATGGTCAGACCGAGCTGAGCAGACTCGGTCCAGGCAGGCAGAGTAAGGATTTGGAGATTTTTTGACTCCATGTCATGCTCGATCGAGCAGTTCAGCTGCTCGGGCCGAGCGACCGAACGAGAAATGCACTGCTCGACTGAGTAGCTTACTCGGTCGACAACTCCAGGGCCATTTTTGGAAAGTTTTTCTGAAGCCGTCGATTGCGTGATTCTGGGGACGGAAACTGGGAGCTGGCAACGGCAATAGGGGGCGACTCATTGAGGGGATTTTTTGGACGGAGATTTTGGAGAGTTTTTTGGAGAGAGGAGAGCTGAAGCGATTTTTTGGGAATTCTTAGATTAATTTTTGTAAGAGATTATTGGATCGACATCTCCGGATTATTGCTATTGTTCTTGATTGTTTTTGAGCTTGGAATCTAGAATTCTTCTTAGATCTATAAAATGAAATTCTCATCTATTTCTCACTGTAAGTCTTCCATCTTTATTCTTTTGATTGCTATAATGTCTTCCTCTCTAAAATGATGTTTTTATCTATTACTATTGCCATGTGTGAGTAGATCTTTCTAGGGCTGATGGGTTAGCACTAAGATCCTAGGAGGAGACGTATATCTGGATCTCTACGTTGAATTAGGGATTTAGGGGAGTATTTCGGTTGATCCTACCAAATCCCTGGAAAACCCGTACTGAGATCATGCCCACGGTCAGTGGAATTGAAGTGCTTAAGGGGTATCTCTGGGATTCGAATAGGGAAATCAGTGGATCCAATCGAGACTCGTGGCCATGTCTGGCTCGTTCCTTGAAGGGATCCACCGACGAACTATACCGCTACGTTGACCGCTACCTCCATTGTGTCAACGAGAGCCACCGAAATACCTCGCAATTCTAACCCACGAGAGTGGTACGAATTGGGAGATTAATCCCCTAATCCAACGTAAGGATCCTATTCCAACGTCGACCCCCAATGATCTTAGTGCTGATCCCTAATGACCTAGTTCTTTTTTATTAGTGAAACCACAACAACACCCAATCAACTTTTCTTCAACCCGATAAATATCTCACTTCGAGATCTAGAAATAAATTAAGAATCCATATGCACTATCACCGTCCCTGTGGGATTCGATATCATTTATACTATAACTCGACACCGTCCGCTTGCGGATTGAGCGGGGAATTGAAGCCTAGGGGCTATACCACGCCTGGCGATCGTGACACCGGTAAGTGGAACCTAGGTGTAGGTTTCAGGTGCGTCAATAAACATGAATCCCTATCAATTAAGAATGATGTAGAAAAGGTGGCACCGGAAATAATAGATCGGGTGCCAAGCCACATAAAGTTGGAAAGAACAAGCCCCACATGGGAATTTACTTTCCATGTGGTTTACAAACCGATTGAGTCTTGCACTTGATCTATTATATCTGTTGCCACCTAATAAACATGAATCCATATCCATAGAGAATGATGTAGAAAAGGTGGCACCCGATCTAATAGATCGGGTGCCAAGCCATGTAAAGTTGGAAAGAACAAGCCCCATATGGGCATTTACTTTTCATGTGGTTTACACACCAATTGTGTCGTGCACTTGATCTATTATATCAGTTGCCACCTGATAAACATGAATCGCTATCCATAGAGAATGATGTAGAAAAGGTGGCACCCGATCTAATAGATCGGTTGCCAAGCCACGTAAAGTTGGAAAGAACAAGCCCCACATGGGCATTTACTTTCCATGTAGTTTACACACTGATTGTGCCTTGCACCTAATATATTCTATTAGTTGCCACCTGATAAACAGGATTCCCTATCCATAGAGAATAATATAAAAAAGGTGGCACCCGATCTAATAGAACGAGTGCCAAGCCACGTAAAGTTGGAAAAAACAAGCCCCACATTGGCATTTACTTTCCATGTTGTTTACACACCGTTTGTGTCATGCACCTGATCTATTATATCAGTTGCCACCTGATAAATATGAATCCCTATCCAAAGAGAATGATGTAGCAAAGGTGGCAGCCAATCTAATAGATCGGGTGCCAAGCCACATAAAGTTGGAAATAACAAGCACCATTTGGGCATTTACTTTCAATGTAGTTTACACATCGATTGTATCTTGCACCAGATGTATTATATGAGTTGCCACCTGATAAAGATGAATCCATATCTATAGAGAATGATGGGGAAAAGTTGGCACCAGATTTAACAGATCAGGTGCCAATCCCCGTAAAGTTGGAAAGAAGAAGCACCACATGTGCATTTACTTTCCATGTGGTTTACACATCGATTGTGTCTTGCACCTGATCTATTATATCAGTTGCCACCTGATAAACAAGAATCCATATTCATAGAGAATGATGTCGAAAAGGTGGCACCCGATCTAATAGATCGAGTGCCAAGCCACATAATGTTGGAAAGCACAAGCCCCACATGGGCATTGACTTTCTATGTGGTTTACACACCGATTGTGTCTTCCAGCTGATCTATTATATCAGTTGCCACATGATAAACATGATTCCAAATCCATAGAGAATAATGTAGAAAAGGTGGCACCCGATCTAATAGATCGGGTGCCAATCCAAGTATTGTTGGAAAGAACAAGCCCCACAAGGGTATTTACTTTCCATGTTGTTTACACACCAATTGTGTCGTGCACCTGATCTATTATATCAGTTTCCACTTGATAAACATGAATCCTTATCCATAGAGAATGATGTAGAAAAGGTGGCGCCCAATCTAATAGATTGGGTGCCAAACCACGTAAAGTTGGAAAGAACAAGCCCCTCATGGGAATTTACTTTCCATGTGGTTTGCACACCAATTGTGTCTTGCACCTGATCTATTACTTCAGTTGCCACCTGATAAACATGAATCCCTATCCATAGAGTATGATGTAGGAAAGGTGGCACCCGATCTAATAGATCCGGTGCCAAGCCACGTATAGTTGGATAGAGCAAGCCCCCCATGGGAATTTACTTTCCATATGGTTTAAAAACCGATTGTGTCTTGCACGTAATCTATTATATCAGTTGCCATCTAATAAACTAGAATCCCTAACCATAGAGAATAATGTAGAAAAGATGGCAACCGATCTAATAGATCGGGTACCAAGCCACATAAAGTTGGAAAGAACAAGCCCCACAAGGGTATTTAGTTTCCATGTGGTTTACACAACAATTTTGTCGTGAACCTGATCTATTATATCAGTTGCCACCTGATAAACATGAATCCCTATCCATAAAGAATGATGTAAAAAAGGTGGCACTCGATCTAATAGATCGGGTGCCAAGCCACGTAAAGTTGGAAAGAACAAGCCCCTCTTGGGAATTTACTTTCCATGTGGTTTACACACCGATTGCGTCTTGCACCTGATCTGTTACATCAGTTGCCACCTGATAAACATGAATCCCTACCCATATAGAATGATGTAGAAAAGGTGGCACCCGATCTAATAGATCGGGTGCCAAGCCACGTATAGTTGGATAGAACAAGTCCCACACGGGAATTTACTTTCCATATGGTTTAAAAAACGATTGTGTTTTGCACCTGATCTATTATATCAGTTGCCACCGGATAAACTTGAATCCATATCCATAGAGAATAATGTAGAAAAGATGGGACCCGATCTAATCGATGGGGTGCCGAGCCACATAAAGTTGGAAAGAACATGCACCACATGAGCATTTACTTTTCATATGGTTTACACACCGATTGTGTCTTGCACCCAATCTATTATATCATTTAACACCGGATAAACATGAATTCCCTATCCAAAGAGAATGATGTAGATAAGGTGGCAACCGATCTAATAGATTGGGTGCCAAGCCACGTAAAGTTGGAAAGAACAAGCCCCACATGGGCATTTACTTTCCATGTAGTTTACACACCAATTGTGACGTGCAACCGATCTATTATATCCGTTGCCACCAGATAAACATGATTCTCTATCAATAGAGAATGATGTAGAAAAGGTGCCACCCGATCTAATAGATCGGTTGCCAAGCCACCTATATTTGGAAAGAACAAGCCCCGCATGGGCATTTACTTTTCAAGTGGTTTGCACATCGATTGTGTCTTGCGCCTAATATATTATATTAGTTTCCACCTGATAAACATTATTCCCTTTCCATTGAGAATAATGTTGAAATGGTGTGACCTGATCTAATAGATCGGGTGCCAAGCCACATAAAGTTGGAAAGAACAAGCCCCACATGGGAATTTACTTTCCATGTGGTTTACACACTGATTGTGTCTTGCACCTGATCTATTATATCAGTTGACACCTGATAAACATGAATCCCTATCCATACAGAATGATGTAGAAAAGGTGGCACCCGATCTAATAGATCGGGTGCCAAGCCACATAAAGTTGTAAATAACAAGAACCATATGGGCATTTACTTTCCATGTGGTTTACACATTGATTGTATCTTGCACCTGATGTATTATATGAGTTGCCACCTGATAAAGAAGAATCCATATCCATAGAGAATGATGTAGAAAATTTGGCACCTGATTTAATAGATCGGGTGCCAATCCCCGTAAAGTTGGAAAGAACAAGCACCACATAGGCATTTACGTTCCATGTGGTTTACACATCGATTGTGTCTTGCACCTAATCTATTATATCAGTTGCCACCTGATAAACTTGAATCCATATCCATAGAGAATGATGTAGAAAAGGTATAGATCATGTGCCAAGCCACATAAAGTTGGAAAGAACAAGCCCCACTTGGGCATTGACTTTCTATGTGGTTTACACACTGATATTGTCTTGCACCTGATCTATTATATCAGTTGCCACATGATAAACAAGATTCGAAATACATAGAGAATAATGTAGAAAAGGTGGCACCCGATCTAATAGATCGGGTGCCAAGCCAAGTATAGTTGGAAAGAACAAGCCCCACAAGGGTATTTACTTTTCATGTGGTTAACACACCAATTGTGTTGTGCACCTGATCCATTATATCAGTTTCCACCTGATAAACATGAATCCCTATCCATAGAGAATGATGTAGAAAAGGTGGCACCTGATCTAATAGATCGGGTGCCAAGCAACGTAAAGTTGGAAAGAACAAGCCCCTCATGAGAATTTACTTTCCATATGGTTTACATAGCGATTGTGTCTTGCACCTGATCTAATACATCAGTTGCCACCTGATAAACATGGATCCATATCCATAGAGAATGATGTAGAAAAGGTGGCACCCGATCTAATAGATCGGGTGCCAAGCCACGTATAGTTGGATAGAACAAGTCCCACATGGGAATTTACTTTCCATATGGTTTAAAAAACTATTGTGTTTTGCACCTGATCTATTATATCAGTTGCCACCGGATATACTTGAATCCCTATCCATAGAGAATAATGTAGAAAAGATGGCACCCGATCTAATCGATGGGGTGCCAAGCCACATAAAGTTGGAAAGAACACGCACCACATGAGCATTTACTTTCCAAATGGTTTACACATCGATTGTGTCTTGCACCTTATCTATTATATCATTTAACACCGGATAAACATGAATCCCTATCTAA
The DNA here is from genome assembly GCA_030789695.1 of Scilla litardierei. Taxonomy (NCBI): domain Eukaryota; kingdom Viridiplantae; phylum Streptophyta; class Magnoliopsida; order Asparagales; family Asparagaceae; genus Scilla; species Scilla litardierei. The sequence goes on along the minus strand of JAULAV010004087.1, from coordinate 16,490 downwards.
AGAGAATGATGTAGATAAGGTGGCAACCGATCTAATAGATTGGGTACCAAGCCACGTAAAGTTGGAAAGAACAAGCCCCACATGGGCATTTACTTTCCATGTGGTTTACACACCAATTGTGCCGTGCAACCGATCTATTATATCCATTGCCACCTGATAAACATGATTCCCTATCAATAGAGAATGATGTAGAAAAGGTGTCACCCGATCTAATAGATCGGTTGCCAAGCCACGTATATTTGGAAAGAACAAGAACCCCATGGGCATTTACTTTCGATGTGGTTTACACATCGATTGTGTCTTGCACCTAATATATTATAATAGTTGCCACCTGATAAACATGATTCCCTATCCATAGAGAATGATGTAGAAAAGGTGGCACCCGATCTAATAAATCGGGTGCCAAGCCACATAAAGTTAGAAATAACAAGCACCATTTGGGCATTTACTTTCCAAGTGATTTACACATCGATTGTATCTTTCACCTGATGTATTATATGAGTTGCCACCTGATAAAGAAGAATCCATAGAGAATGATGTAGAAAAGTTGGCACCTGATTTAATAGATCAGGTGCTAATCCCCGTAAAGTAGGAAAGAACAAGCACCACATGTGCATTTACTTTCAATGTGGTTTACACATCGATTGTGTCTTGCACCTGATCTATTATTCCAGTTGCCACCTGATAAACATGAATTTGTATCCCTATAGAATGATGTAGAAAAGGTTGCAGCTGATCTAATAGATCGGGTGCCAAGCCACATAAAGTTGGAAAGAACAAACCCGACATGGGCATTGACTTTCTTTGTGGTTTACACACTTATTGTGTCTTACACCTGATCTATTATATCAGTTGCCACATGATAAACATGGTTCCAAATCCATAGAGAATAATGTAGAAAAGGTGGTACCCGATTTAATAGGTCGGGTGCCAAGCCAAGTATAGGTAGAGAATAATGGGCATTGACAAGGGTATTTAATTTACATGTGGTTTACACACCAATTGTGTCGTGCACCTAATCTATTATATCAGTTGCCACCTGTAAAACATGAACCCTATCAATAAAGAATGATGTAGAAAGGTGGCACCCGATCTAATAGATCTGGTGCCAAGCCACGTAAAGTTGGAAAGAACAAGCCCCTCAAGGGAATTTAATTTCCATGTGGTTTACACACCGATTGTGTCTTGCACCTGATCTATTACATAAGTTGCCACCTGATAAATATGAATCCCTATCCATAGAGTATGATGTAGAAAATGTGGCACCCGATCTAATAGATCGGGTGTCCAGCTACGTATATTTGGATAGAACAAGCCCCACATGGGCATTTTCTTTCCATATGGTTTAAAAACTGATTGTGTCTTGCACCTGATCTATTATATCAGTTGCCACCTAATAAACTTGAATCCATATCCATATAGAATAATGTAGAAAAGATGACACCCGATCTAATAGATCGGGTGCCAAGCCACATAAAGTTGGAAAGAACAAGCACCACATGGGCATTTACTTTTCATGTGGTTTACACACCAATTGTGTCTTGCGCCTGATCTATTATATCATTTACCACCTGATAAACATGAATCCCTATCCAAAGAGAATGATGTTGATAAGGTGGCATCCGATCAAATAGATTGGGTGCCAAGCCACGTAAAGTTGGAAAGACCAAGCCCCACATGGGCATTTATTTTCCATGTGGTTTACACACCAATTATGTCGTGCACCTAATCTATTATATCCGTTGCCACCTGATAAACATGAATCCATATCCATAGAGAATGATGTAAAAAAGGTGGCACCCGATTTAATAGATCGGGTGCCAAGCCACAGAAAGTTGGAATTAACATGCACCATTTGGGCATTTACTTTCCATGTGGTTTACACATCGATTATATATTGCACCTGATGTATTATATGAGTTGCCACCTGATAAAGATGAATCCATATCCAAAGAGAATGATGTAGAAAAGTCGGCACCTGATTTAATAGATCAGGTGCCAATCCCCGTAAAGTTAAAAGAACAAGCACCACATGGGCATTTACTTTCCATGTGGTTTACACATCGATTGTGTCTTGCGCCTGATCTATTATATCAGTTTCCACCTGATAAACCTGAATCCATTTCCATAGAGAATGATGCAAAAACGGCGGCACCCGATCTAATAGATCGGGTGCCAAGCCACATAAAGTTGGAAACAACAAGCCCCACATGGGCAGTGAATTTCTATGTGGTTTACACACCGATTGTGTCTTACACCCGATCTATTTTATCAGTTGCCACATGATAAACATGATTCCAAATACAAAGAGAATAATGTAGAAAATGTGGCACCCGATCTATTAGATCGGGTGCCAAGCCAAGTATAGTTAGAAAGAACAAGCCCCATAAGGGTATTTACTTTACATGTGGTTTACACACCAATTGTGTCGTGCACCTGATCTATTATATCAGTTACCACCTGATAAAAATGAATCCATATCCATAGAGAATGATGTAGAAAAGGTGGCACCCGATCTAATAGATTGGGTGCCAAGCCACGTAAAGTTGGAAAGAACAAGCCCCTCATGGGAATTTACTTTCCATATGGTTTACACACCGATTGTGTCTTGCACCTGATCTATTAATCAGGTTCCACCTGATACGTATGAATCCATATCTATAGAGTATGATGTAGAAAAGGTGGCACCAGATCTAATAGATCGGGTGCCAAGCCATGTATAGTTGGATAGAACAAGCCCCACATGGGCATTTACTTTCCATATGGTTTAAAAACCGATTGTGTCTTGCACCTGATCTATTATATCAGTTGCCACATGATAAACTTGAATCCCTATCCATTGAGAATAATGTTGAAAAGATGGCACCCGATCTAATAGATCGGGTACCAAGCCACATAAAGTTGGAAAGAACAAGCACCACATGTGCATTTTATTTTCATGTGGTTTACATACCGATTGTGTCTTGCACCTAATCTATTATATCATTTACCACCTGATAAACATGAATCCCTATCCAAATAGAATGATGTAGATAAGATGGCACCCGATCTAATAGATTTGGTGCCAACCACGTAAACTTGGGAAGAACAAGCCCCATATGGGCATTAACTTTCCATGTGGTTTACACACCAATTGTGTCGTGCACCTGATCTATTATATCCGTTACCACCTGATAAACATGACTCCCTATCCATAGAGAATGATGTAGAAAAGGTGGTACCCGATCTAATAGATCAGGTGCCAAGCCACGTATATTTGGAAAGAACAAGACCCACATGTGCATTTACTTTTCATGGGGTTTACACATCGATTGTGTCATGCACCTAATATATTATATTAGTCACCACCTGATAAACATGATTCCCTTTTCATAGAGAATAATGTAGAAAAGGTGTGACCCGATCAAATAGATCAGTTGCCAAGCCACATAAAGTTGGAAAGAATAAGCACCACATGGGCATTTACTTTCCAAATGGTTTACACACCGTTTGTGTCGTGCATCTGATCTATTATATTAGTTTCCAAATGACAAACATAAATCCCTATCCATAGAGAATGATGTAGAAAGGGTGGCACCTGATCTAGTAGAAAGGGTGGCACCCGATCTATTAGATCGGGTGCCAAGCCACATAAAGTTGGAAAGAACAAGCACCACTTGGCATTTACTTCCCATATGGTTCACCCACCGATTGTATCGTGCACCTGATCTATTATATGAGTTTCCACCTGATAAAGATGAATCCAAATCCATTAAGAATGAAGTAGAAAAGTTGGCAGCTGATTTAATATATCGGGTGCCAATCCACATAAAGTTGGAAAGAACAAGCCCAACATGGGCATTTACTTTCCATGTGATTTACACATCGATTGTGTCTTGCACATGTACTATTATATCAATTACCACCTGATAAACATGAATCCATATCCTTAAAGAATGATGTAGAAAAGGTGGCACCCGATCTAATATATGGGGTGCTAAGCCACATAAAGTTGGAAAGAACAAGCCCCACATGGGCATTTACTTTCCATGTGGTTTACGCACCGATTTTGTCTTGCACCAGATCTATTATATCAGTTGCCACCTGATAAACATGATTCCCTATCCATCGAGAATAATGTAGAAAGGTGGCACCCGATCTAACAGATCGGGTGCCATGCCACATAAAGTTGGAAAGAACAAGTCCCACACGGGCATTAACTTTCCAAGTGGTTCACATAACGATTATGTCTTACACCTGATCTATTATATCAGTTGTCACCTGATAACCATGAATCCCTATCCATAGAGAATGATGTAGAAAAGATGGCCCCGATCTAATAGATCGGGTGCCAAGCCACGTAAAGTTGGAAAGAACTAGCCCCATATGGGAATTTAATTTCCATGTGGTTTAAACATCGATTGTGACTTGCATCTGATCTATTATATCAGTTCCCACAAGATAAACATGTTCCCCTATCCATAGAGAATGATGTACAAAAGGTGGCACCCGATCTAATAGATCGGGCGCCAAGCCACTTAAAGTTGGAAAGAACAAGCACCACATGGGCATTTATTTTCCATGTGGTTTACACACCGATTGTGTCCTGCACCTGATCTAATTTATAATTTACCACCTGATAAACATGAATCCCTATCCAAAGAGAATGACGTAGATAAGGTGGCACCCGATCAAATAGATTGGGTGCCAAGCCACGTAAAGTTGGAAAGACCAAGCCCCACATTGGCATTTACTTTCCATGTGGCTTACAAACCAAATGTGTCGTGCACCTGATCTATTATATTTGTTGCCACCTAATAAACATGAATCCCTTTTCTTAGAGAATAATGTAGAAATGGTGGCACCCGATCTAATAGATCGGGGGCCAAGCCACATAAAGTTGGAAATAACAGGCACCATTTGGGCATTTTCTTTTCATGTGGTTTACACATCGATTGTACCTTGCACCTGACATAATATATGAGTTGCCACCTGATAAAGATGAATCCATATCCATAGAGAATGATCTTGAAAAGTTGGCACCTGATTTAATAGATCGGGTGCCAATCCTCGTAAAGTTGGAAAGAACAAGCACCACATGGGCATTTACTGTCTATGTGGTTTACAAATCGATTGTGTCTTGCACCTGATCTATTATATCAGTTGCCATCTAATAAACATGAATCCATTTCCTTAGAGAATGATGTAGAAAAGGTGGCACCCGATCTAATAGATCGGATGACAAGCCACATAAATTTGGAAAGAACAAGCCCCACATGGGCATTGACTTTCTATGTGGTTTACACACCGATTGTGTCTTACACCCGATATATTATTTCAGTAGCCACATGATAAACATTATTCCAAATACATAGAGAATAATGTAGAAAAGGTGGCACCCGATCTATGAGATCGGGTGCCAAGCCAAGTATAGTTAGAAAGAACAAGCCCCACAAGGGTATTTACTTTCCATGTGGTTTACACACCAATTGTGTCATGCACCTGATCTATTATATCAGTTGCCACCTGATAAACATGAACCACTATCCATAGAGAATGATGTAGAAAAGGTGGCACCCGATCTAATAGATGGGGTGCCAAGCCACGCAAAGTTGGAAAGAACAAGTCCCTCATCTGAATTTACTTTCCATGTGGTTTACAAAACGATTGTGTCTTGCACCTGATCTATTACATCAGTTTCCACCTGATAAGTATGAATCCATATCTATAGAGTACGATGTAGAAAAGGTGGCACCAGATCTAATAGATCGGGTGCCATGCCACGTATTGTTTGATAGAACAAGCCCCACATGGGCATTTACTTTCCATATGGTTTAAAAACCGATTGTGTCTTGCACCCGATCTATTATATCAGTTGCCACCTAATAAACTTGAAACCCTATCCATAGAGAATAATGTAGAAAAGATGGAATCCGATCTAATAGATCGGGTGCCAAGCCACATAAAGTTGGAAAGAACAAGCACCATATGGGCATTTAATTTCCATGTGGTTTACACACCGATTGTGTCTTGGACCTGATCTATTATAGCATTTACCACCTGATAAACATGAATCACTATCCAAAGTGAATGATGAAGGTAAGGTGACACCCGATCTAATAGATCGGGTGCCAGCCACATAAAGTTGGAAAGAACAAGCCCACATGGGCATTTACTTTCCATGTGGTTTACACACCAATTGTGTCGTGCACCTGATCTATTATATCTGTTGCCACCTGATAAACATTAATCCTTATCCGTAAAGAATGATGTAGGAAAGGTGGTACCCGATCTAATAGATCAGGTGCCAAGCCACGTATATTTGGAAAGAACAAGCCCCACATGGGCATTTACTTTTCATGTGGTTTATTCATTGATTGTGTCTTATGCCTAATATATTATATTAGTTACCACCAGATAAACATGATTCCCTATCCATAGAGAATATTGTAGAAAAGGTGTGACCCGATCAAATAGATCGGGTGCCAAGCCACATAAAGTTGGAAAGAACAAGCCCAACATGGGCATTTAATTTCCCTGTGGTTTACACACCGTTTGTGTCGTGCATCTGATCTATTATATTAGTTGCCACCTGATAAACATAAATCCCTATCCTTAGAGAATGATGTAGAAAAGTTGGCACCTGATTTAATATATCATACATAAAGTTGGAAAAACAAGCCCCACATGGGAATTTACTTTCCATGTTGTTTACACACCAATTTTTTTGTGCACATGATCTATTATATCCATTGTCACCTGATCTATTATATCCGTTGTCACCAGATAAAAATGAATCCCTATCCATAGAGAATGATGTAGAAAATGTGGTACCCGATCTAATAGATCGGGTGCCAAGCCACATAAAGTTGGAAAGAACAAGCACCACATGGACATTTACATCCCATGTGGTTCACACACGATTGTATCTTGCACCTGATATATTATATGAGTTTCCACCAGATAAAGATGAATCCATATCCATAGAGAATGATGTAGAAAAGTTGGCACCTGATTTAATATATCGGGTGCCAATCCACATAAAGTTGGAAAGAATAAGCCCCACATGGACATTTACTTTTCATGTGGTTTACACATCGATTGTGTCTTGCACCTGATCTATTATATCAGTTTCCACCTAATAAACATAAATCCCTATCCATAGAGAATGATGTAAAAAAGGTGGCACCCGATCTAATAGATCGGGTGCCAAGCCACATAAAGTTGGAAAGAACAAGCCCCACATGGACATTTACTTTCCATGTGGCTTACGAACCGATAGTGTCTTGTACTTGATCTATTATATCAGTTGCCATATGATAAACATGCTTCCCTATCCAAAGAGAATAATAATATAGAAGGGTGGCACACGATCTAATAGATCGGGTGCCAGGCCACATAAAGTTGGAAAGAACAAGCACCACACGGGCATTAACTTTCCATATGGTTCACATACCGATAATGTCTTACACCTGATCTATTATATTAGTTGCCACCTGATAAACATGAATCCTTATCCATAGAGAATGATGTAGAAAAGGTGGCCCCCGATCTAATAGATCGGGTGCCAAGCCACGCAAAGTTGGAAAGAACAAGCCCCACATGGGAATTTAATTTCCATGTGGTTTACATATCGATTGTGTCTTACATCTGATCTATTATATTAGTTGCCACCAGATAAACATGCTCCCCTATCCATAGAGAATGATGTACAAAAGGTGGCACCCGATCTAATAGATCGGGTGCCAATCCACGTAAAGTTGGATAGAACAAGCCCCACATGGGAATTTAATTTCCATGTGGTTTACACACCGATTGTGTCTTGCATCTGATCTATTATATCAGTTGCCACCTGATAAACATGAATCCATATCCATATAGAATGATGTAGAAAAGGTGCCACCAGATCTAATAGATCGGTTGCCAAGCCACATAAAGTTGGAAAGAACAAGCCCCACATGGGAATTTAATTTCCATGAGGTTTGCACACTGATTGTGTCTTGCACCTGATCTATTATATCAGTTTCCACCTGATAAACATGAATCCCTATCCACAGAGAATGATGTAGAAAAGGTCGCAACCGATCTAATAGATCGGGTGCCAAGCCACGTATATTTGGAAAGAACAAGCCCCACATGGGCATTTACTTTCCATATGGTTTACACGCTGATTGTGCCTTGCACATAATATATTATATTAGTGGCCACCTGATAAACTTGATTCCTTATCCATAGAGAATAATGTAGAAAAGGTGGCACCCGAACTAATAGATCAGGTGCCAAGCCACGTAAAGTTGGAAAGAACAAGCCCCATATGGGCATTTACTTTATATGTGGTTTACACACCGTTTGTGTCGTGCACCTGATATATTATTTTAGTTTCCACCTGATAAACATAAATCCCTATCCATAGAGAACGATGTAGAAAAGGTGATACCCGATCTAATAGATCGGGTGCCAAACCACATAAAGTTGGAAATAAATAGCACCACATGGGCATTTACTTTCCATGTGGTTTACACACCGATTGTATCTTGCACCTGATCTATTATATGAGTTGCCACCTGATAAAGATGAATCCATATCCCTAGAGAATGATGTAGAAAGCTGGCCCCTGATCCAATAGATCGGGTGCCAATCCTCGGAAAGTTAGAAAGGATAAGCACCACATTGGCATTTACTTTCCATATGGTTTACACAATAATTGTGTCTTGCACCTGATCTATTATATTATTTGCCACCTGATAAACATGAATCCCTATCCATAGAGAATGATGTAGAAAAGTTGGCACCCGATCTAAAAGATCGCGTGCCAAGCCACATAAAATTGGAAATAAGTAGCACCGCATGGGCATTTACTTTCTATATAGTTTACACACCGATTGTGTCTTACACCAGATCTATTATATCAGTTGCAACCTGATAAACATGATTCCCAATCCATAGAGAATCATGTAGAAAGGTGGCACCCGATCTAATAGATCGGGTGCCCAGCCAAGTAAAGTTGGAAAGAACAAACCCCACATGGGCCTTTACTTTCCATGTGGTTTACACATAGATTGTGTCTTGCACCTGATCTATTATATCAGTTGCCACCTGATAAACATGAATCCCTATCCATAGAGAATGATGTAGAAATGGTGGCACCGGATCTAATAGATCGGGTGCCAATCCACGTAAAGTTGGAAAGAACAAGCCCCACATGGGAATTAACTTTCCATATGGTTTACACACCGAAAGTGTCTTGCACCTGATCTATTATATCAGTTGCCACCTGATAAACATGAATCCCTATCCATAGAGAATAATGTAGAAAAGGTGGCACCCGATCTAACAGATCGGGTGCCAAGCCACGTCAAGTTCGAAAGAACACGGCCCACATGGGCATTTACTTCACATGTGGTTTACACACCGTTTGTGTCGTACAACTGATCTATTATATCAGTTTCCACCTGATAAACATAAATCCATATCCATAGATAATGATGTAGAAATGGTGTCACCCGATCTAATTGATCCGGTGCCAAGCCACGTAAAGTTGGAAAGAACAAGCTCCACATGGGCCTTTACTTTCCATGTGGTTTACACATCGATTGCGTCTTGCACATGATCTATTATATCAGTTGCCACCTGATAAACACGAATCCCTATCCATAGAGAATGATGTAGAAAAGGTGGCACCCGATCTACTAGGTCGGGTGCCAAGCCACGTAAAGTTTGAAAGAACAAGCCCCACATGGGAATTTACTTTCCATGTGGTTTACACACCGATTGTGTCTTGCAACTGATCTATTATATCAGTTACCACCTGATAAACATGTATCCCTATCCGTAGAGAATAATGTAGAAAAGGTGCCACCCTATCCATAGAGAACAATAGATCAGGTGCCAAGCCACGTAAAGTTGGAAAGAACAAGGCCCACATGGGCATTTACTTCCCATGTGGTTCACACACTGTTTGTTTCCTGACCTGATCTATTATATCAGTTGCCACCTAATAAACATAAATCCATATCCATAGATAATGATGTAGAAAAGGTGTCACCCGATCTAATAGATCGGGTGCCAAGCCACATAATGTTGGAAAGAACAAGCACCACATGGGCATTTACTTTCCATGTGGTTTTCACTCCGATTGTATCTTGCACATGATCTATTATATGAGTTGCCACCTAATAAAGATGAATCCATATCCATAGAGAATGATGTAGAAAAGTTGGCACCTGATGTAATAGATCGGGTGCCATTCCACGTAAAGTTGAAAAGAATAAGCACCACATGGGCATTTACTTTCCATATGGTTTACACATCAATTGTGTTTTACACCTGATTTATTATATCAGTTGCCACCTGATAAACATGAATCCATATCCATAGAGAATGATGTAGGAAAGGTGTCAACCGATCTAATAGATCGGGTACCAAGCCACGTAAAGTTGGAAAGAACAAGCCCCACATGGGCATTTACTTTCCATGTGATTTACGCACCGATTGTGTTTTGCACCTGATCTATTATATCACTTGCCACCTGATAAACATGATTTCCTATCCATAGAGAATAATGTAGAAAAGGTGGCACCTGATCTAATAGATCGGGTGCCAGGCCACATAAAGTTGGAAAGAACAAGCCCCACACATGCATTTACTTTCCATGTGGTTTACATACCGATTGTGTCTTACACTTGATCTATTATATTTGTTAACACCTGATAAACATGAATCCCTATCCATAGAGAATGATGTAGAAAAGGTGGCATCCGATCTAATAGATCGTGTGCCAATCCACGTAAACGTGTTAATATCAGTTCCAAGACACAATCGGTATGCCACGTAAAGTTGGAAAGTACAAGCCCCACATCGGACACACTGAATTCAGATGTACGAAACATCGTATACTCTAAATTCTTTGTTCATTCTTCTCACCTATGTTCACTTGTGGAGACTGACTCAAGTAGAACCTCGGTTTTCTTGTAAGCTCTTCAGTACGATTGTTTCACCAGCCGAATGGATGCTTCATTCTAACTGTCGGATGAAATCATTTTAGTCAGTTCCCTGTGTAATTCAGCGGCTGAGATTAAAATAACCAATCGTTATATATATACGGATTCACTAGAACATGGGTTTATGCGAAAAATTTCATTCCTCTGCCCTTTCGTCCGTCGTTGCATTTTCTTCATCATCTCGACACTCTCGCATTTCGTTCTACAGTTTTGTCATGATGCCAAAACGAGCTCGTGAGTCGGGTTATTCTGAAAATTGACCAAGTGATGATGATTCTTCGTCACCTGAACACGATGAGCCTGGTCCCTCATCTCGTCCGGCCAATAGAACCATTCTTCGTCATGCTACACATCAGGATGTGCTTTCGCTTGATCTAATACAAGGTGAACACTATATGCATTTGCCTCATACATAGTATCCTTGTGCACTGGTAGGTTCACCAGTTCACTCTCTGTTTGAAGAAGCTTCCCTCGAGGCCATCAGTAAAAGACTCCATGTTATAGTTCAGAGGTCTCTCCGTCAGGAATCTGTTCTGCACACCCTCCGTATCAAACTCGAGGCGCTTAATACTTCTGTCTCTGTACTTACCAATGAACAACGTCAGCTTAAGGATATACTCCTAGGCAATGTAAGTCCCGCATCTGCTCCATCATCTTCCTCACATCGGCCGGTGAACTTATCTCATAGCTTATGAGAATTTGAAACAAATCTCTCCATTACAAATCGGGCAATCTCACTTCTGTGTAGCGACTTCGATACTATGATGGGCATAATGTTGAATATACAAGAGCAGATGGAGACTCTGGTGCCCTCGCCTAGAGACATCTGTACTATTGCCCCACCATCACCACCTCCTCTACCTCCTCCACCTCCAGGTTTTTGATGTTGGAAGGGCCTTCCACCAGCATTTCTCTTATCTTATAATGTATTTTTGATCATTGATGGAGAAGAGTGATTGTGGGTAGATATTCTCTAGTGTTTTTGGTTGGTATATTGTTTTGGGTTTAAGGGTGGTATACTTTTATGTATACGGTTGTCACATTTTTATGTGATCTTACTTATGATGTATGACACAATTGGTTGTATATGGCTGATATAAAATACATTTGTACTATGATTAATGATGAGCAATACTGTCTTATTTTGTATTTTCTCGATCACCATATATAACAGATATCAAGCTTCATAAATATTACTCAGCGTGCACAGCCGGCAAAAATATTACCGGTACAGCTCGCTGCTGAGTAATAAAGGGGATGTTGGTGAAAAATTACTCTTACGGGGATTGGGCAATTTTGTCATCCAATAGACTTATTGATCAATGCAGACATCGGTCCAATCAACTGCCCGCTGTTCGCTTTGAGAAATTTATTTAAACATGTTAAGATTTTCTCAGCACGTACAACAGACATAATTTTTTCCGTTGTGCGCGCTGAACAATGTTGTTAGAAGGTATCATTTTTGCTCAACGAGAACATTTTGCTCGTATGAAACTTTTGTTAGGGGATATATGTTGTCTTGTAATTTGTTAGAGCATGTGCATGTTATGGTGTCATATTATGTTAGCATATACGTATGTCACATTTTGCTCTATGTGAATGATACTCATGTGTCACACTGTTGGATTTGATGATGTCCCATTTTGTACCATCACTCGCTTATATGGAATTATGAGTAATATTGTATAAACATAAATAATTTGCTCAACTCACACAACTGCAAAATTTTTACCTGTTGTGCGCGTTGAGCAATTTTGTTAGAGGCAATCACTTTTTCTCAACGTGCACCACAAAGGTCAAACATTCTTGGGAACAACATCTAGCTGGTATCAATCTGCTGCAGATTCACTCGTCTGTATATTCAATATCGCTCATCTGTAGACTCATGTGTTCTCTTTTGTAGACTCATAGTAACTCTACTGTAGTCTCATCCTCATCATTGGGCCAGGCCAATTCGTCTATAAATGGCATCCCTACACACAAGACCTCATCAACCACTACACTTCTTGATGATAGTATTCTATCTGATTCTATCTGTTTCTACTTATACAATATTTTTTCTTCAACATGCTAAATTTATCCATATGTTCATCATTGATTCGTCAATACACAAAGATGTCCAATATTTTAATTCCAGTGCGATAATGTAAAGTTGCAAGTCTTAATAGAATATTTTTACTTAATTATGATTTTTTGCGTTCATAACTTATTCTTCTTCAATGCATACATGGACATGTGCTGATGGTGGTGCGCTTCTGTATCTGCTTGTCGCTGGACGAACACCGTCAAACAATGCAAATCAACAAACTTCTCCTCAAAATCTCTCCTTTTTCCCATCTCCTCCACCCGAGCTTGATCATTGATCCCCCTCTCTCTAAGAGTGTTGCAATCTCATTCCAAAATGTCTTAGAAGTTGACAGTCTCATTGGTACCTTCTACCTTCGTGGCTAGCGACAGTCTTAAAATTTTCAGCTAATGCATGGACTAGAGAAAGCACCAGATTCGTTAAAGGAGTTGTTACTATTACCGTGATGGACTATCTCTCTATGATGTCAATGTATTCCGCTATATCGAGCATTACGCTGCTGAAAAAAGTTTACAAAATTGTTGGTGAAATATTACTCTTACTTACGTCGATTGAACAATTGTGTTATCCAAAATACTTATTGCACAATGCGCATAACGGTCCAACTATATGCCCGTTTTGCACTTTGAGCAGTTTGATAAACCATATTCCTTTCAATGCTCAATCTGGTTAGTTCGACATCTACCTATAAATTATGTTCGTTTCAATTATGATTTTTGTGTATTCATCACTGATTCTTCTTCAACGAATACATGTGACAGATTGTGGTTGCCTAAGCAGGTCAGCGCTCACTGTGATATGCGTAAAGGGAATGCAGGTAAAGCTCTGATATTTCAGTACATTGTACTAATTCATTTGTTCTGTTTTTCACCCGCAAATGGAGGGTGGGAATGGGTCTTTCGATGGAACCGGAACTTCTGGTGACGGGGTTGGTTCAGCTGGTGACGGGCAGTCCTTAGGTGACAGGACTTTAGAGTTGGCCCTGCTGGCTAAGGTTTTGATTGACGTTATAGAGAACATGAGTCAGCTTGAGGAGATGGTAGCAACGCCGAAGCCGCCAAGCTACAAGGAGTTCAGAGGGCTGCGTCTGCGATATTTCTCGATCAAGGAGAGTAGCCTTGAGGTAAATGAGTGGCTACGGTATACTGAGGATGATCTAATGATGTGTTGGTTTCCCTGAGACGGTTGGGTGGAGTTGGTGAGGCGCCAGTTGACCCATCATGCCAGAGACTGGTGGGAGGCCCATGAGATGTTACTTTCAGAACGTATTATTATTGCATGTGTTTCATCAGCGTTGAGTGGCCTGCGAAAGTTTGGTGTACACATTTACGCTTGGTATTCAATATCGCGGCTTATCGCGTCGACCCTCCCTATTTCGGGCAGCGGGGCATGACATAGATGGCCACGATACGTGTGTCAAGTGACGATGGTGCGCGCTATTGGAGCTGATCATAAATGTCATCTTGCTTGAGCTTTTCAGCATTAATTTGAAAAAAATTTCATAAAGGGAATCAATGTATCCTAAGGATAGTCCCGTGATTGAATTTCATACCAGTTCCAAAATGTGAAGTTGCAAAATGTTTAGTTGTAGTTTCAACTTTGTTGTGTTATGTACATTATAATACATAAATGTTGTAGTATGTTAGAATTCAGACATTAATACAATGTCATTTAATTTGATACATTGCAGGACATTACAAAATTGATATAGGTGATATATACGTTAATGCTTACTTGAATCAGTGTCCAACATTGAAATTACTAAGTAAAAACTGTTTACCGAAATATAAATTGCCTAGCACACACAACGAGCAAAAGTTGTGACAGTTATGCTACAAGTTGTAATAAACTATTTATGTTTGCACACAATTACTCAGCACGCACAACGGTCACATCGATTTGATTGACCGCTGTGCCGGATGAGCAAAATCGTATCTGGTTATCCACAATTACTCAGATCACACAACTGGACGTCGTTGTGACCGTTGTGCGCGTTGAACAAAACTGTCGTAACGAATAATTACCCAGCATGCACAATGGTCAATAAAAAAATCACAATAATTAAGAAAAAATACAAAATATGGGGAAAATTAATGGTGAGAAATGACAACTAAATCATTCAACATTGCAGCAAATATAATGCGAAGACGGTGACGGGACTCTTGATGGGTTTTCAGTTGGCAAGAATATCGGCTTACTTTTGTCCATATCTTCGGTTCGGCAGTTCCAAGAAACACAAGACAAGGTCAAGACGGCCTGTAAAGGATGTATACGAAAATACAAAGTATACAATACATGTCCATTTCTTGAATTATCTTTGGTTTGTCGGTTCAAAAGTCCAACTTCCAAGACACATAAGTGAAAAGACAACACTAAGTTTATTGTTTACAGAATAAGACAGCATAAGAGGCTTGGCTGTACAGAGTAAAACAATACAAGTTTACTCCTTTACATTTCATACGCAATGTGTGAAAAACGGTTAAAATCGGGTTATTTCTAGTAATTATATATATAGCATCTTGCATTTACAACTGGACACTGATTAATCACCACCCAAAATTGCTTAACATGCAAAAGCGGCATTCATTTGTACCGTTGTATGCCTTGCGCAAACACAAATAGTCTAATGCATTAAACACTATTGAAACTATGCTGTTGCATTAAGTGCAAATGTGTGACCGTGATGGTGACTACTGCATGCAAATGCATTAAACGCGTACCCTCGGGCCAGGTAAGAGATGGTCAGCTGCGGTTTTAGATACAATATTATTTATTACGAGTTTTTCAACCAAATGTATTCCCCCTCAATACTCTCTCAGAACACATCTCATCCTTCCATTCTCCAAAATCAAATCCTAGTCACTCTTTGCTAGTCCCAATCAGCAATAGAATTCAAATCAATTGACTAATGTAAAAGATAGATTTTGCTCTTTGCTAATCCTAAGCAAATGTAATTTTGCCGTTCTGTGCGTTGAGATAATTTTTAGATGCTAACAATTTTGTCGAATGCGCACGGCAACGGTAAACCATTATTGATTATAACATTTAGCTGGTATCAATCTGCTATAGATTCACTAGCAATCTTCTGTATATTCACGAGCTCTCATCTGTAGACTAACGGTTTCTCTTCTGTAGCATCACAATAACTCTACTGTAGTCTCATCCTCATCCATACCCAGTCCAATTCGTTTATATAAATTGATTCCCTACCCACTAGACATCGTCAACCACTACACTTCTTGATGATAGTATTCTCTATGATTCTATATGATTCTAGTTATACAATATTTTTTCTTTAACATGCTATTTTTTTGTTCTTAATGAATGCTTCGTCTACGACATACAAATATGGCCAATATACTAGTGGTAAGTGATGTGATGCAGAAATTGAATACATCACATTTATATTGAATCGAAGATGTTGT
>JAULAV010004086.1:0-25000 GCA_030789695.1 Scilla litardierei | reverse complement strand
CAAGTCCATACTTGGAGAGCCTTTGGATATTTTAGCATCCTGCTTGTCCCTCTACCAGATACCTGATCCCACAGTGCCACCTGCACCTACTATTGATAAGACCAACCCCTGCAAGCGGGTGCCTCGAGCTCCAGGACGAAAACGAAGAAGGAGGCATAAAAAGGAGAAGGTGAAGTTTACATTGCCTTCTATACCTTATGAGCCTGAGGAGGATATCTGCGTTTAGCTTGGGAGAGATATTATGCGTTTTGATATTGCCACCTCCGACGAGACCACGGCCGTTGGCACTACAGAGTCAGCGTGTGCCTACGTCGCTCCCCATGCCACCCACATGAGTCAGAGCAGCCTACACCATTAGAGGATATTATTGAAGAAGTCGTGCATTGGGACGAGGAAACATCTATTCATAAGGATCCCAAGCATTACCATCCTCCATTAGAGCCTCCACAGCCACCTCACCCTTCCACTGACGCCGAGGACTATCCCATCGAGATTATGGCTCCCATTCAGTGAGATCTCTTTACCCCCCGTTTCTTACATTAGATTCCCCTCCCATATATGATGTTTACTATGATTCATTTTTTGATGACTCATTGTGCCTTTTTCAGGATACACATACATATGATCAAGAGGCACGATGGGATGTATACGAGGAGGAGATCGAGGAGCCGCCTATCATGGATGCTATTGAATATGATCAGGAGGTGCACTGGGATAAGTCTGACGATGATGAGGAGTTGCCTGATGAGACCCGCACTTATAGGCCATAGTTTCCTAAAAAACTTGAGACGAACGATGAGGGGTTGCATGTCATAGTGCATGAAAGCGGAGATGCATTTTCAGGGAAGTGTCGTCAACCGATCGTTACCTTGCATATTTCTTTTGATGACCTTCTTTGGAATGCAATTATTTTGCGGAAGAATTATCCACATCAGATTGATGCAGCTTATCTCTTGTAGAGTACATGTGGAGTCATTGGAGAGATGCTGGGAGACGCATTGCTGGAATCTGATGGAGCTCGTGGATACACAGGCCTAGTGGAGCCACGGAAGGAGCAGTTGGAGTAGTTGCATGCACTGACAAAGATACTGGATCCGCCTTTTGCTATAGGTGATATCAATCCAGTAGTGTAGTATCTTATACTTTCAATAAACACGAATCATCTTGACAGCGTGAGGACTGTATAGATTTGCTTCATTTGTTAGTTTAAAATAAATATCACCTCATATGATGGCAACAATAATCTTTTACACCCTACCCTTTATATGCTATATTGATTGCTATCCTCTGCATATTTTGATGTGTTACATCCTTTTGCTCACCACCATCGAGCATTTCTTTCAAGTGAAACCTTACTTTCTTATTCGTTTGACTAGATCTTGCTTAGCGAAGCCGTGACATTTTTGATCGAGTCATTTGAATAGGATTATTTGGTATAAGCTTGGGAGAAGGCACTCTCATGCATCATTGCATGTGCATATAGTTGCATTAGGATTTCATGTCATTCATATCGTCACTTTTCCATTCACTCCACTCACATTTATCGTTGTTCCTCGTAATTACCTTTTATGATCACATTGAGAACAATGTGAAGTTTAAGCTTGGGGGTGCATTTCCATGCCATTTTGATCAGTTGCATTTTTACTCTTATTTAGGATTTTTTGAATTTTTTGAATTTTTGCATCATTCTTTCGTTTTTTCCCCAGCTTATTCTCCTTTTATGTGTATTCATGCATAATATTGTGTGCTTGTTTTTTTTTCTTCTTTTCTCTTATTTTTATTTCCTTATTTTCTTTTCTCTTCTTTTGCTAGATATGTTCTTTATGATGATGTCTCTTATTGCTTTAGCAACCATCACGATGCTTATTATACCTTGCCATGCCACTTAGAGTATTTCAGTATCTTGCTACTCACATATGCTTGCATTTATATTTATTTTGATGACTTCTCTAAGTGAATGCATGAAATTTATTGAAGTTGAACGTATGGATTAGTGTTTAGTATGCTTCTGTTGGAAATGCACCAAGATTCACGCATCATTAATATATCTGGAGCATCAGTTTTATTATCTTATTCACCTTCTGTTGAATGCCTGATATGACTGTAAACTTTATTGCTTGACTTCACTATTCATTGAATTGATTGAGAATATACATGCTTGCATATGAGTTTTAGTTGATGTATTATCTTACTGAATCGTTCGTGCACATTTTAGAGTGAACTGATTGTTATTATATTTCTTTCTCCACATATATATTTTCATTCTTTACATGTCACTTGATTTTGCCCCTTGCAGCTACTTATACCACATCCATTCCCAAAAATCCCATAGAAAAGAAAAGTTAGCTCCAAAAAGTACAAAAAGCCAAAAAGGAGCAAATAATCAAAAATACAAATTCCTTTACTCCTACCAAAATCCAAAAAGAAAAATGAGAAACAAAAACAAAAAGAAAAAATATTTCTCTATCTCATTGCTTGAAACCACAAAAATATTTGGGAAAACAAAGACAAAAATCTCAATTTCTTCTATCATTTTCATTTGGATGCGACGCCTCAAGCTAAGCTTGGGGTGGTGAATTCATTTGACCATAAGAATGAGTACGACATAAGAGTAGAGTTGTGCATAAATGGGGATATTTGATAATGCTGAAACTTAGCGAAATAGTTTAGCTATGGAGACTTCTTATGAATTCATATAAATCTATGAATGCCATGATTTATTCCATTCTTCATTGCATGCTTGGTGTGATTATTATATGCTTCATTAATAACTTCTGAATGAAAAGTGCATCGCCATCATTTATATATTAAACACTATGAAATGCGTGATGTGTATATGAATTGATTGTATGCATTTAGAGTGTCCCTTTTGTTGTTCTAAAAAGCTTACAAGTACCATGTTTTTATAAGATATGAAATCCTTATAGCTTGTGATTCATTTTCAGAGTATCGTGATATATAGCTTATAGCTTGAGATTTGAGTGAATAGTCTAGCGACCCTCTCCTCTTGGTATTCTTTTCCCTTTTCTTATTTTTACCTCCCGGTGAACTGCGTATTCGTCTTCCTCGAGGACGAGTAAGAGGTAAGCTTGGGTGATTTTGATATGTTTCTATTTTTCATGATTAATCGCTTAATTTCATGATGCATTTCACCCTCCAAATCCCCATTTTATACTCTTTTATGCTACTATTTGGAACAATATGACTTTCGGAGCGTTTATGCCCATTTCAGGGATTTGGAGCGATATTGGAGCAATTTGGAGTTGATGAGACGATCGGCGACGTGAGAGCATCAAGAAGACTCATGATGACATGCTTGAGGTTCCAAAGAAGAAGACTAAAGAAAGAGAGGTGAAGAGAAAGAGAAAGGAGAAGCCAAGAAGCAACCAAGTCTGTTTTCCCAGGCTACTAGGTCGAGTGCATCAGCACTCGACCGAGCTGATACTTAGAATCAAGAAGCCGAACAGATACACCCCACTCGACTGAGCGGGCAGTTGCTCGACCGAGCTGAATCCAAATAGAGCGATGATTTTAAAGGCTTTAGCAGCATACTATAGCTCGACTGAGCAGATCAGCGACTCGACCGAGTACTGCATCTACTCGGTCGAGCTGAACCAATTTCCTGAGCAATATTTTGAAGCTAAAGCAGCATATTACTGTAGCTCGAAAGAGCATAAAGGCTACTCGACCCAGCGCAACCGCACTCGGTCGAGTAAGGCAAGCACCCAAATTTTCAGATAGCTTCTCACTCTTTTGTAATCTGCTATCATTCTAGTTAGTAAAGTATTTTTTTTCATATTTTTTATGGATAGTATACTTCATAAAGGTTCCAACGTCGCCAAGAATGCATGAATCGGAGGTTGGATGAAATCTGGAAAATTTCTGCAAGATGGTGCTGCAGTGCTGAAATCTGCACTCAACCAAGTGTGGTTTCTACTCGGTCCGAGTCGACTGGGGCCCAGAACTTAAGTTGCAGCCAGAAATAGATTTGTGACAAATTTTAGAGGGTTTTCTTGGGTTATTTGCTAGGGTTTAAGGGGACTATATGTATGTATTGTAGCCGTCATTGAGAGGAGGAATCCCCCTTTGGGAAGAGTTAGATCTTATTTTCTCAGGAGTTCTTCGAAACTTTCTCTTGGAGTTAGGCTATGCTAAGGCCCCTCCCGTGTATCAAGATAAGTATTTTTGTTCTCTTTAATTCTATTGTTATTTTTCTTATTGATTGCTTATTGAATATCTCTTTGATGCATGCAATAAAGTTTTCAATCGTTCTTATATCTATTGCTATGATCC
Organism: Scilla litardierei; assembly: GCA_030789695.1. Lineage (NCBI taxonomy): Eukaryota > Viridiplantae > Streptophyta > Magnoliopsida > Asparagales > Asparagaceae > Scilla > Scilla litardierei. Next base: position 20,707 of record JAULAV010004086.1, on the reverse strand, counting down.
TTGAGTAGTTCTATCTAGGGCTAATGGATTAGCCCTAGAATCTTAGAATTTAGCTGTAAAGTTAGCATTTTAAGGTTGCGTTGGTATAAAGGGGTCATGTTTTGGTTGATCGAGCCATGTTTGTAGGATATCTCGGACTGGGATCGTGTCCACGGTCGGTGGCACACTCGCGCTTAAGGAGTATACGTTGAACTTAATTAAGAGGTTAGTGGATTCAATTAGGGTTTGCGACCATGCCATGCATGCTCCTTGATGGGATCCACCGACATCCTATATTACTAATTGATGACTATCACCCTTGCGTCAATGAGAGCCACCAAAATACACGTTGACGTCCTATCCACGAAAGTGGCATGAATGGAGATCATTATATCCACGAGAGTGGCATGAATAGTTGTCGATCCTAATGCACGGATCGTATGTGAGGCCACCCATGAGAGTGGGGGTAAGCGTGCGATACGTTAGACAAATGGTGCTAATCTTAGCTGGCCATTATTCTACATCTTAGATGCAACAACCCCTAATAAAGCCAATGCAACGTAAGAGTTCTAACCTGGCCTCAACATCTGGCGATCCTAGTGGTGAGTCATAACACCCTAGTCTTTTATATTTTATTTCTTTCTTTGGGTGGAGTCCTCTGTTTGTGACATCGAGTGACACGACCTTTGCATCCATCACCATTACGACACTCGAGAGGTGTTACTGCAGATCCAATTAGCACCGCCTTCACTCCCCTACCCACTGATACAGCTATTTCATATGATGAGTGGATGGACGATTCAGATGGAGAAGACATTGATGTTATTTACCTCGTGCCGGATGACAGATACGATGCGTCTAAGGGCGACACATTCAATTCCATACCTGGAGAGCCTGAGGATATTTTAGCATTATGCTTATCCCTCTACCAGATAACTGATCCCACAGTGCCACCAGCACATACTTTTAAGAAGGCCAAACCATGCAATCGGTTGACTTGAGCTTCAGGATGGAAATGAAGGAGGCATAAAAAGGAGAAGGTGAAGTTTACATTGCCTTCTATACCTTAGGAGCCTGAGGAGGACATCCACGTTCTGCTTGGGGGAGATATTATGCGCTTTGATATTGCCACCTCCGATGAGACCACGGCACCTGGCACTGTAGAGTCAGTATGTGCCTTCATCGCTCCCCCATGCCACCCACATGAGTCAGAGCAGCCTATACCATCAGGGGATATTATTGAGGAGGTCGTGCATTGGGACGAGGACAATGATATTCATATTGATCCCAAGCATTACCATGCTCCATTAGAGCTTCCACAGTCTCCTCAACCTTCCATTGACGCCGAGGACTATCCCATCGAGCTTATGGCTCCCATTCAGGGAGATTTCTTTACCCCCTCGTTTCTTACATTTGATTCACCTCACGTATATGATGTTCACTATGATTCTAATTTTGATAACTCATTTTACCTTTTCTAGGATACACATACATATGATCAAGAGGCACGATGTGACATATACGAGGAGGAATCGAGGAGCTGCCTATCATGGATGCTATTGAATATGATCAGGAGGTGCACTAGGATAAGTCTGTCGATGAGGAGGAGTTTCTTGATGAGACCCACACTCATACGCCAGAGTTTCCTGAAAAGCCTAAAACGAATGACGATGAGTTGTCGGTCATGGTGCATGAAAGCAAAGATACGTTTTCAGGGACGTGTCGTCAACCGATCGTTGCCTTGCATATTTCTTTTGATGACCTTCTTTGGAATACATTTATTTTGCGGAAGAATTATCCACATCAGATTGATGTGGCTTATCTTTTACAGGGTACATGTCGGGTCCTTGGAGATATGCTGCGAGCCGCATTACTGGAATCTGATGGAGTTCGTGGACACACGCGCCTAGCGGAGCCACGGAAGGATCAGTTGGAGCAGTGCCTGCACTAACAAAAATACTGGATCCGCCTTTTGCTATAGGTGATATCAATCCGGTAGTGTAGTCTTTTATGCTTTCAATAAACATGAATCCTCTCGACAACAAGAATACCGTATAGATTTGCTTGATTTGTTAGTTTAGAATAAATATCACCTCATATGACGGCAACAATAATCTTTTACACCCTACCCTTTATATGCTATATTGATTGCCATCCTCTACATATTTTGATGTGTCACATCCTTTTGCTCCCCACCATCGAGAATTTCTTTCAAGTGAAATCTTACTTACTTATTCGTTTAACTTGATCTCGCTTAGCGAAGCCATGACATTTTTGATCGAGTCATTTGAATAGGATTGTTTAGTATAAGCTCGGGGGAAGGCACTCGCATGCATCATTGCATATGCATGTAGTTGCATTAGGATTTCATGTCATTCATATCGTCAATTTTCCATTCACCCCATCATAATTATCGTTGTTCCTCGTAATTATCTTTTATGATCAAATTGAGGACAAAGTGAAGTTTAAGCTTGGGGGAGTGAATTTCCATGCCATTTAGTTACAACAGTTGCATTTTTACTCTTATTTTAGGATATTTTTAGCATTTTTCAAATTTTTGCTTCAATCTTTCGTATTTTCCATCTTATGATCCTTTTATGTGTGTTCATGCATCATATTATGCGACTGTTTTTCTTTTCTTCTTTTCTTTTATTTTTATTTCCTTATTTTCTTTTCTCTTCTTTTACTAGCTATGTTCGTTATAATGATATCTCTTATTGTTTTAGCAACCATCACGATGCTTATAATACCTTGACATGCCACTTAGAGTATTTCAGTATCCTGCTACTCACATGTGCTTACATTTATATTTCTTTTGATGACTTCTCAAAGTGAATTCATGAAATTTATTGAAGCTAAATGTATGGATTAGTGTTTAGTCTTCTTCTGTTGGAAATGCACCAAGATTCACGTATCATTAGTATATCTGGAGCATCAGTTTTATTGTCTTATTCACCTTCTGTTGCATGCCTGATATGACTGTAAACTTTACGGCTTGACTTCACTATTCATTGAAACGATTGAGAATATCCATGCTTGCATATGAGTTTTAGTAGATGTATTATCTTACCGAACCGTTCGTGCACATATTAGAGTGAACCAAATGTTATTATATTTCTTTCTTCACATATATATTTTCATTCTCTACATGTCACTTTAGTTTGCCCCTTGCAACTACTTATACCGCATCCATTCCCAAAAATCCCATACAAAAGAAAATTTAGCTCCAAAAGTACAAAATGCCAAAAAAGAGCCAATAATAAAAAATACAAATTCCTTTGCTCCTACAAAAATCCAAAAAGAAAAATGAGAAACAAAAACAAAAAGGAAAAAAAATATTAATCTATCTCATTGCTTGGAGCCACAAAAATACTTGGGAAAACAAATTCAAAAATCACAATTTCTTCTATCATTTTCCTTTGGATGCGACGCCTCAAGCTAAGCTTGGGGTGGCTAATTCATTTGACCATATAAGTGAGTATGACATTAGAGTGTAGTTGTGCATAAATGGGGATATTTTATAATGCTGAAACTTAGCAAAATAGTTTAGCTATGGAGACTTCTTATGAATTGATATAAATATGTGAATGCCATGATTTATTTCATTCTCCATTGCATGCTTGGTGTGATTCTTATGTGCTTCATTTATAACTTCTGATTTAAAAGTGCATCACCAATATTTGTATATTAAATACTATGAAATGTGTGATGTGGATATGAATTAATTATATGAATTTAGAGAGTCCCTTTCATTGTTCTAAAAATCTTGCAAGTATCATATTTTTATAAGATATGAAATCTCTATAGCATGTGATTCATTTTCAGAGTATCGTGATATATAGCTTATAGCTTGAGATCTGAGCAAATAATCTAGCGACCCTCTCCTCTTGGTATTCTTTCCCCTTTCTTATTATTACCTCCCGGTGAACTTCGTATTCGTCTTCCTCGAGGACGAGTAAGAGGTAAGCTTGGGGGATTTTGATATGCTCCTATTTTGCATGATTAATTGCATAATTTCATGATGCATTTCACCCTCCAAATCCCCATTTTATACTCTTTGATGCTTCTATTTGGAACAATATGACTTTCGGAGCGTTTATGCCCATTTAAGGGATTTGGAGCGATATTGGAGCAATTTGGAGTTAATGAGACGATCATCAACGTGAGAGCACCAAGAAGACTCATGATGACATGCTTGAGGTGCCAAAGAAGAAGACTAAAAGAAGAGAGGAGAAGAGAAAGAGAAGGAAGAAACCAAGAAGCAACCAAGTCTGTTTCCCAGGATACTCGGTCGAGTGAATCAGCACTCGACTGGGCTGATACTCAAAATCAAGAAGCCGATAATATATGCCCCACTCGACCACGCGGGGAAGTTGCTCGACCAAGTTGAATCCAAACATAGCGACGATTTTAAAGGCTTCAGCAGCCATCTGTAGCTAGACCGAGCAGATCAGCGACTCGACCGAGTATCACAACTTCTCAGTCGAGCGGAACCCATTCCCAGAGTAGCATTTTGATGCTAAAGCTACATCTTACTGTAGCGCGATCGAGCACGAAGGCTACTCGACCGAGCGCAACTACACACGGTCAAGTAAGGCAAGCGTCCAGATTTTCCGATAGCCTCTCACTCTTTTGAAACCTGCTATGATTCCAGTAGGCAAAGTATTTTTCTAATATTTTTATGGATATTCGACATCATGAAGGTTCCAACGCTGCCAAAAGCGCATTAATCGGAGATCGGATGAAATGTAGGGAATTTCTGCAAGATGGTGCTGCAGTGCTAAAATCTACACTCGACCGAGTGTTGTTTCTACTCGATCCGAGTCGACTGGGGCCCAGAACTTAAGCTGCGGCCAGAAACCGATTTGGGAAGAATTTCAGAGGGTTTTCTTGGGTTATTTGCTAGGGTTTGATGGGACTATATGTATGTATTGTAGCCGTCATTGAGAGGAGGAATCCCCCTTTGGGGAGAGTTAGATCTCATTTTCGTAGGAGTTCTTTGAAACTTTCTCTTGGAGTTAGGCTATTCCATAGGTCCCTCCCTTGTATCAAGATAAGTATTTTTATTCTCTTTTATTCTATTTTATTTCTTCTTATTGATTGCTTATTGAATATCTCTTTGATGCATGCAATAAAATTTTCTATCGTTCTTATATCTATTGCTATGATCCATGAGTAGTTATCTAGGGCTAATGGATTAGCCCTAGGATCTTAGGATATAGATGTAAAGTTAGGATTTTTAGGTTGTGTTGGTATAAAATGGACGTGTTTTGGTTGATCTAGCCAAGTTTGTAGGATATCTTGAACTGGGATCGTGTCCACGGTCGGTGGCACACGCGCACTTAAGGAGTATCCTATGACTTAATTGGGAGGTTAATGGATTCAATTATGGTTTGTGAACAAGCCCGCTGCGCTCCTTGATGGGATCCACTGACATCCTTTATTACTAATTGATGACTATCACCATTGCGTCAATGAGAACCACCAAAATACACATCGAAGTCCTATTCACGAGAGTGGCTTGAATGGAGATCATTCTATCCACGAGAGTGGCATGAATAGTTGTCGATCCTAATGCACGGATCGTATGTGAGGCCACCCATGAGAGTGGGGGTAAGCGTGTGATACATTAGACAAATGGTGCTAATGTTCGATTGCCATTGTTCTACATCTTAGATGCGACAACCCCTAATAAAGTCAATGCAATGTAAGAGTTCTAACCTAGCCTCGGCATCTGACGATCCTAGTGGTGAGTCCTAACGCCCTAGTATTTTATATTTTCTTTCTTTCTTTTTGTGGAGTCCTCAGTTTGCGACATCGAGTGACACGACCTTCGCATCCATCACCATTACGTCACTTGACAATCTGCATCCACCAATAAACTCGCAAGTCTAAATCAACATAGGAGTAGATATGTAGTATATCACCTCTTCCCCATGTTCGATACCCGCTTGCCACTATACCGTGCTCTTGCGATAAACCGTCATCGTTTTGGAGTTAATTCCGGGGCGATCAGTAGTCGATTGAGTGGTCGGCCTACTGTGAGAGTTGTCCACAGCCTCACGGTCGATGGATCGATGGGAGCTATCCCTAGTCTTATGGTGGATCAAATGATCGACCTTCTAGGGGAGTTTCCCCAAGCCTTATGTCGATATGTGGTTGGCCTGCTGGGGGAGTTGCCCCGAGCCTTACGGTCGACGGGTCAGTCGTCCAGCTGGGGAGCTACCCCAAGTCTTATGGTCGGTCAAATAATCGACCTACTGGTGGAGTTGCCCCAGCCTTATGGTCGATATGTGACTGGCCTGCTGGGGGAGTTGCACCCAGCCTAACGGTCGACGTGTCAGTCGGCCAGCTGGGGGAGCTACCCCCAGTCTTATGGTCGATCGAATGATCTACCTGCTGGGGGAGTTTCCCCCAGTCTTATGGTCGATCAAATGATCAGCCTGCTAGGAGAGTTCCCACTAGCCTTATGGTTGATGTGTGGCCATCCTGCTGGGGGAGTTGCCCCAGCCTCACGGTCGACGAATTGGTCAGTCAGCTGGGGGAGCCACCTCCAATCTTATGGTCGATCTAATGATTTGCCAGCAGGGGGAGTTGCCCCAGCCGTATGGTCAATCGAAGGATCGGCCTTCTGGGGGCATTGCCCCCAGGCTTACGACCGATTGTAAGGTATGATCGGTCCTGCTGGGGGAGTTGCCCCCAGCCTTACAGCGGATCGAAAGTTCGAGCAGTCCTGCTGGGGGAGTTTACCCTAGCCATATGGCTGATTGAGAGTTTGATCGGTCCTACTGGGGGAGTTCCCCAACCTTTCGACTGATCGAGAGTCCCTTCAGTCTACTTGGGGGAGTTGCCCCAGCCTTACGGTTGTTCGCAAGTACAAGCGATCCTACTGGAGGAGTTGGCCCTAGCTTTATGGCCGATCGTGAGTTAGATCGGTCATATTGGGGGAGTTACCCCTGCCTCACGATCGATCGATAGTTTGATCGATCCTATTAGGAGAGTTGCTCAGGCTTACGGCCGATCAAGAGTACCATCGGTCCTGCTGGGGGAGTTGCCCACAGCCTTACGGTCGTTTGCAAGTACGATCGGTCCTACTGGGGGAGTTGCCCCTAGCCTTACGGTCGATCGAGAGTTCCATCTGTCTTGTTGGGGGAGTTGTCCCAGCCTTACGACCGTTTGCGAGTTTAATCGGTCCTGCTGGGGGAGTTGCCCCAGCCTTACGGCCGATCGGGAGTTCCATTGGTCATGCTGGGGGAGTTTCCCTACCCTTACGGCCGTTCGCGAGTACGAGCGGTCTTGCTGGGGGAGTTGCCCACAGCCTCACGGCTGATCGAGAGTTTGATCGGTCGTGCAGGGTGAGTTGCCCCCTGCCTCACTGCCAATCGAGATTTTGATCTGTCCTTCTAAGGGAGTTGCCCCCAACCTCGTGGTCGATCGAGAGTTCCATCGATCCTGCTGGGGGAGTTGCCTCTAGCCTTACAGTCAATTTCGGCGTTAGGTCTGATAGACGGTTACCAAATCTTGAAGGACGCATAGTTGTGAGCAAGAACTCATGTTCATGTCTTTATTTTAGTAGAAGAAAAAATGGGGGTACATTCAAAACTAAAATGCATAGAGCGGGGAAGATATGGGTGGGCGAGTCACTTGCCTGGAGCCGTGAAACGTGGTCGATTGCTGACTCCTTATTCTATGAACACGGGGGGTGTGGACGACGTCCACCTTCTTCCCCTTATCTTCTTACCTCGATTTGCCTTCTTCGAAGCCTGACTTTGAAGCGTCGACGAAATTCTTCAAATATCTTCAACTATTCAGTTGGTCAATGTCATTCTATAGGTGCCAGCAGTCGTCAGTGTCGTGGCCATTATCCTTGTGATACTTGTAGTATTTCTTTTCGTCTCTTCATTTCCCCTTCATCCTCGGTGGTGGTTTGTTGATATGGCCCTCTTTTGGTCCTGCGTCAGGACGACGTCCTGGGTTGCGTTCAGCCTGCCGGGTGCTGTTTCCATTCTGCACGGCTTCCCCCTGGACCTCCTCTCATATTTTGGTCATCCATCTCGCAGCATTCGCCTTTACCACGTTTTGTACTCCTACAAGCCCTCGTGGAGTGACCTCCTTCCTCTGCGGCAAAGGCTTCCTCCGTCAACCTGAATCACTCTGCTCGAGCCAGGACCTGGACAAGGCCCTTAGGGGGTCTTAATGCGACGATTTCTTCAAGCCTATATGTCAGAGCCCTTTCTTTAGGGCTGTTATGGTGACCAGTTCGGGGCAACTCTCGACGTTTAGTCTCTGGGCATTGAAGCGCTTCATATAACCCCTCAGAGTCTCGCCTGGCTTCTGGATTATGTTGAACAGGAGGTCTGAGCTTGGCTTCCTTTGTCGTCTGACCATGAACTGCTGGCAGAACATCTGGGAAAAGTCCTGGAAGTTGCCGATGGATTGATCGGGGGGCTGTTATGCCACTCCTTGGCAGATCTCTTAAGGGTGGTATAGAAGCCTCGACAGAGCAGGGCATCGTCGGCACCTTGGAACCTTATAACTCCCTGGTAGTCTTTCACGTGCTCCTGGGGGTCTCCCGTGCCATTGTATTTCTCTAAGGTCGGTACTTTGAACTTGGAGGGTACCCGGGTGTCAGTGATACTCCTCATTAGTGGGCATCGATCATTGCTTGGGGCTTGCAGGTTGATATGTCCCGGTGGCGCTTCTCCTCGGTGCTCGGACGACCTTGGCGGATCAGTGTGAACGTGCAAAGGGCCTCCTCCACTACCCTCCAGGCTGGGGATCGGTGTCGGTCACCAGGCGCTCCCTGTGACAGCGATCTTCACGACCCCTGGGCCTTTTTCAGCGTGGGATTCTACTCTGTCCCCAACCCTCCTTGGAGGTCGTGTTGCTAGCCGATTGCCGTTCGGCTGAGTGGGGTCGATTGGACGACGCCACGGTTGATTCATCACTGGTCCATTCGGTTCTCCTTCCTCCCTTAGCTTGAAGAGAGGTGGGGGCAAGAGATTTCTCCCAGTTCAGGACATCACAATCACGGTCCACACCTATGGTTGAGTGCAACGGAGGGCATGCCCTCGAGCGGTCGGAAAACCCCGCCAGGTTTCCTCCCAAAGGGTGTTGCGGGCCGATGAGATGCTGAATGGTTGTTTCTAGGGCTTGGAAGTTGGCATTCATCTCCTGGGTGAGATGGTCAAGTTGTTCACGGGTTACCGAGCATGAGTTGTCGGTCTCTCCTACGGAGCAGCTGTGTTTCGTGCTGGATGTAGCTGCCCTCCTCTGGGATGGTTGGCATTTGGGCTGCGATGTCGTTGTGCTGCTCTATATTGGCTGATGTGGATGATGTGGGAGATGATCTCTTTCCCACAGATGGTGCCAGATGTTTTCGGGTGTTTTCTCACTGCTGATTGATAGTTTGGAGGTCTGTGGATCGTCGCGGTCACGTGAGACGCGTGTGGCCTCTGTGGTCGGTTATCTGAGCATTTTCTTGGGCGGGAACATGAGGATCCATGCATCAATGTGCTAAAGGGAATCCTCAGTAGATCGATGGTTTCCTGGAATAATCGGTCAGATGGGCTAGGGCTCGAAAGGTCCGGACCCGAACGATGGAGCGCCGAATGGTGGCTTCAGTTGGTTGATGTCTCATTCGATCTACACAGACAAGAAGGCTCATCAGGGGGTCGAACCTTGGTTCTGACCAAGTCTCCTCTGATGCCAAAGTCAGCACTTGTCTGAAGGATGCTCGGTTGGATCGAGTATGGTTCACGGAGAGACCAATATGTGAGTCCTCAGGCCAAGCTATGAAGGAGAAATGTAAGGTGGAAGAAAAGGTCTGGAGAGGTGGAATACCTGAGACTTGTGTATTCTTGATTCGATCCATTGGTGTTTCGTATTTCTGCCCTCTTATAGGAGTCTGCATGTGAACGCCTTTATGGCATCCTGCCATCTCGCCCTTCGTGCATGCCCGCTTTGATGGTCCCTTGAAGGGTCTTGAGGGGGGGTCATGATGTCGCATTGACTGGTGTTCAAGGTGGGTGCGGTCTGGGGAGCAGTTTCCTCAATCGTGGAGGGTCAGCGATTTCCCCTATGTTGCTTTTGGGCCGCCGTGACTTGATAAGCTTGCAAGGCCATCTGGCTTGGGCCCAATCCCCCCTCGGGCCATGGGCTTGGCCTGCTCCATTAGGGGGGTTGTATCATCGATAAACAACTCTTTATGCATAATTTCAAGTAAACAAAGCAGCTATCCGCCAACAAAATAATCTTTCAAGTAGACAATTTGGACAGTGCAACAATTTTTACTGACTGTGCATAGCAGCCAAAAATTTTTGCATGTGTAACGGTCGCTTTCTGATCGTACTTTGTTCGTGCACGTGATTTTGACCGTGCACGTATTTATTTTAGACTCTGTTTGTTTGTGAACACTTTGGTGTGATATGTCATTATGAACGTCTCTGAGAGTATTAAATTGTGGCACTATTTTGGAACGACATTTCTCGGGTCGTTCTCCCACGATTAGATCTTATTCGAAGAGACGATGCGATTTTCACTTTTGACGTGAGACGTTTCTATTTTTATTTTCGTCACTCGACGTCGAAATTGAGATCCGTCTTCTTAGTTTCCTTTCTCTCGTCGTCTCGATCACTCCAATATTTATTTCACAATTTTCAGATTTCGTTTGACCTATTTTTACATTTTAGCACAACTTATCTTTAATTCTTTGAACCCTAGTTCCTCTAGTTTAAACCCTATAAATATTTCCTACGTATTTTATCACCCAACCCTAGTTGACTCAGCCCGTTCTTGGCCGCACCCTATCCATGCGTGAGTAGGAGGGAGAGAGAATGGGTTTTATTGTTTTTAAAATCCTAATCCTAATAGAAATCGACCCTAGACCAAGTCAACCCACCTACGCTATATAAATACCCCCTAGGATAACCTATTTTCCAAGAAAACAAACCCTAGCCGCCCCCACATATCAAATTCCCACTTGCAACGTTTGTTGTAACCAACCCCCGCAGCCGCCCCCGCACGACAGACGTTTTCCCCTGTTTTCCCTCGGTCTGACCGAGGCTCAGCCCCGCACCACCGCTACGCTCCGCACCCAGTCACCTGCTTCGCAAGCCCCCGCTACGACCAAGAGCTTCTCTTGGTCTGACCGAGAGCCCCGCCCGCATCTCCCCGCATCCCGCTCCACTGCAGCCTGCAGCGATCGACCGACGCCTTCCATCGGTCTGACCGACCCGCTCCCCTGCATCGCTGCTCCGTTGCAACCCGCAACATTGCAACCCCCAGCCCGCAGCGTCCGACCGACAAATTCTCTCGCAGCGGCCCGCTGTGACCGACCGACCCGCATCGCCCCGTATCCCGCTCCGCTGCCGCCTGCAGCGCCCGACCGACGCCTTCCATCGGTCTGACCGACCCGCTCCCCCGCACCACTGCTCCGTTGCAACCCACAACATTGCAACCCCCGCCCCGCAGCGCCTGACCGACAAATTCTCTCGCAGCGGCCCGCTGTGACCGACCGACTTGCATCTCCGCAGCACAGCGACCGGCCGTGCACTGTGGTCTCTCGGTCTGACCGAGAGATTCTCTCGCAGCGGCCCGGTCTGACCGAGCGACATTCTTCGCAACGTCGCAACTTCCGTAACGCTTGCCACCGTGGGCCCCCAAGTTCTCCAGAGGTGTTGTGGGTCCCCCATTGGCCCCTAGCACTATTGTGGGTCCCACCTAGGTGTCTTCTCTTCGTGGATTTGCCGATTACGACGTTGCAATACATTGTAGCCCGTCGTCGCATATTCTAGCGTTGGAATCTTAGTTCGTTGATCTTGTTGTTGCCCAGACTATTCGAACGAGGAATCTAATCTGGAATTTAGACTAGGAGAGCGTTCTTATATTCCAACCCCTGGCGTCGCTACCTGACGCCAGTGTAGCTTTCGCGTCGTGTTGAGGTAACGTTCTGCACCCTTAGGACCCCCAACCTATTGCCTGTTAATCAAGACTAAAATTAATGTTTTTTAAGTGTTTTAAATTCACTAATCAAGATTATTAATATGGGACTGTAGGCTGGTGGACTTGTGCACGTAGGTTGTTTGTGACTTGTGGACTTTTGGACGGTATTTTTCAGACATCAGACTTGCAGGCAAGTGAAACTTGCCAACTTTTGCTTAGGGCCATGTTTTAGGCCACTTCCATGTTTTTAGCGTAAAAGAGACTAGACAGTGAAATGCTAGCTGTATAGGCGCAACTTTAAGATCTAGCTTAACAACGAAGCTAGATATGTCACACTGCCATGTCATTCATGCATTGTTGCTTGCCACGTTTAAATTCCTTATCTGTACGCACTTAAACTATTATCTTCCATGCATTGCATCTTACATGTCATCCAAGTAGAATGTTGCATTCGTAGCACACGCTACAATACTTGAACTTCCTTGTTCAGGCTAGGTGTACCCATATGCCATATTGAAAAACACTTCCTGGCTCGTGATCCAGAAGCGGGCTACATGTGTTGGTCAAAAGCCAATGCCCGATACACATGGAGGGGTAGGGATAAGAGATCACTTGAGCTTAGGAGTTGGCCCGCGCAGCCACTCTAGCCAAAAGGCGTAATCTCTGTGTACGACGTGCTTACTAGACTTGTCCTTGTCCTTGTGATTGTTCTTGCAAACTTGATATCCATGTCATGATTTAAATGCCAGTTTACATGCCATGCTCATACTTTACTTTACTTGTTGCACTCATTGCATCATGCTAGAACTGCTAGGTTGCTTTACTTTTACTTTCAGTTTCCTTGCACAAGTCTCTTGTAGACTTGCTGACCTGTGCCCCTTGCTCTTTTGGGTGTCACATGTTAGACCCTGAGCCAGAGACCGTAGCTGAGGACGAGGTGTTTGCTGATGCTGAGCCGGAGCCCCCGTTTGACGAGGAGTTGGTGGACACCGGTGACCAGTCTTAGAGACTGTTCTGAGTTGCTTTGCTTTAGTTTGCTATTAGTTGTCGGTGCGTAGCACCATTATTCTTTTTTCTGTACGTTGTATTCTTGTTGGCCATGTTGGGGCCTTTTAGACTCTTTTCTTTTAGCCTGGTGGCTTTTCTGCGATGTTGGAACTTATTTTATGGATATTCTGAGATTGCCTTTTTGTCTCATTTCCTTATTATTATCTTTGTTTCGTTTCACATTTGCAAGGACCTGCCATTTAAACTAATTTTAAAGTTTATTAACGCTTATCAGACTTGTGGCTTCACAGCTTCAAGTCTGAGCGGACCTACTCACGGCTTGCCTCCATATTTTTGGGAAGCGGGGCGTGACAAGTTTTGTTGGTGGCCCATGCAGGTCCCGTCTTGCAACTGCGAATTAACGGAACAACGATAATAACGGAATGTCCAATAAATAAATTATAACATCCAAGTCATAAGCTTTGAGTCTAAATTTTTGTTCGTTTTCTATGTCATTAGATGGCTGGAAGACGACAGACCCGAGCTGGTGGTGGGCCCAATCGTGCTGAGGAACCGGATAGAGAGCCCACCAATGCTGAGATCATGAGGATGATGCATCAGATGATGCAGGTGCAGTAGGGTATGCTTCAAAATACCCAGAATGTCCCTCGCTTCGAGCCAGGAGCGAAGCAGTTTCGGGAGCTAGGCCCGACTTACTTTGATGGATATGAAGGACCGTTGGCTGTTGAGGTGTGGATCAGAAATCTGAGGATAATCTGAAGATGTTGAAGATCAACCCGGCTGGATGGGTTGAGTTGGTGAAGAAGCAGCTCAGGGATAATGCCTGCAACTGATGGGATGCAGAAGAGGAGTTGTTGGTGAGTCATATACCTTGGGCTACTTTCAAGTCCAGGTTCGATGAGGAGTACTTTCCGAAGGCTGCCAGGAGGGAGATGTTGCAGCGCTTCATTGAGCTGAAGCAGGGAAATCTGACAGTGGACCAGTACCATCAGGAGTTCACCAGGCTGAGTCGCTTCGCACCGAAGATGGTGGAGGATGCTGAGGAGAAAGCTCAGAGGTTTCTGCAGGGCCTTTCCCTAGACTTGCAGAGCCTGATGTCTTCGTCAGATCTGGAGTCATATCAGAAGTTACCGGTAGCTTCACGGAGACAGGAGCTAATTGCGAGGCAGAAGAGAGGACAGACACCGGGAGCTGGGAAGAGGCCTATGGAGCAGGCCAGGGTAGTGGTTAGGCATGGGTTCAAGCCTAATCAGCCAGTGCAGTTCAAGAGGCCAGGTGGGCCTACTCAAAAGACTTGCCATTTCTGTGGCAAGACCGGGTATGTCAAGGAGCAGTGTAGGAGGATGTTGGGACATTGCCTGGTTTGTGGAGATCCTACTCATACTATGAAGGAGTGCCTGAAGTCTAATCAGCCTTGGAAGGAACCAGTTGCAGCACAGCCATTACAGCAGAGAGCACCTGTACCTGCAGGACGTGGAGTAGCCCTCGTTCCACAGAGGCAGGTTTTTCAGCAGGCCATGCAGCCGAGGAGGCAGGCTTTTCTGATAACGGCAGTGAGAGCGAGGCTGTGGATGAGGTTATCGCAGGTAACTCTCAGTCTAGTTGTTTCCTTCCTTAGTTAGTTTTGGCTTGTTAGATTATGTTTGGTTGCTTGCATATGATTGTTTGTTAGAATAGGGTTTGATTGTTAGATTGTTTGTTAGGTGTGATTTTGGTTTGCACATTTCCTGCACGAGTCCTCTTTGACTCTGGTGCATCGATGTGCATTATATCCCGGAGCTTCGTGGAGAAGCATTCCTTGACGACGTCCCCTATTCCCAAGAGTTGGAACATCGTTACAGGAAATGGCGTGATCTTGATGTATCGTGGTTGCAATTCTTGCCATTTGGTGGTCTGTGGACATGAGCTTTACGCTGATTTTATTGTCCACGACATCATCAACTATGATGTCGTCCTCGGGATGGATTGGCTTACGAGTTTTTATGCTACGATCGATTGTCAGAGGAAGAAGGTGGTGTTCGAGATCCCAGGATATCCAGTGTTTGAGTACAGTCGAGGTAGCAGTTCGTTTTACCCTGTCAGATTTCGAGCCAGATCGGTGGAGATTGTTTCTTTGCAGATGGAGCAGAGTAGACCAGCTGTGGTGCGTGAATTTGACGACGTATTCCCCGAGGAGATGTCCGGTCTGCCGCCCGATCGAGCTCTCGAGTTTTCGATCGATCTTATTCCGGGAGCGCAGCCTATTTTGAAGGCGCCGTATCGTATGGCTCCAGCAGAGTTGGAAGAGTTGCATAGACAGCTGGATGAGCTTTTGCAGAAGGGTTACATCAATCCTAGTGTGTCTCCATGGGGAGCACCGGTGTTGCTGGTAAAGAAGAAGGATGGTTCGCGTCGCATGTGCGTGGACTACAGGGAGCTGTATGATGTGACCATCAAGAATAAATATCCATTGCCTCGTATAGATGACATTTTTGATCAGCTTGGAGGTTCGAGGGTGTTCTCTAAGGTGGATCTGAGGAGTAGTTATCATCGGCTCAAGGTGAAGAAGGAAGATATCCCGAAGACAGCATTCAGGACGAAGTATGGTCACTACGAGTTCGTGGTTATGCCTTTCGGTGTAACCAACGCACCTACAGTTTTTATGAACATGATGAATCTGATCTTCTACGACTTTCTAGACAAGTTTGTCGTTATCTTTATTGACGACATCCTGATCTATTCAAAGTCGGAGGAAGAGCATGCATCACACTTGAGGACAGTGTTGGAGACTTTGAGGAAGCATCGTTTGTATGTAAGTATTCCAAGTGCGAGTTTTGGCTGAATAGAGTTGCTTTTCTCGGGCATGTGGTGTCAGGAGATGGGATTTCGGTGGATCCCGAGAAGATTAAGGCTATCAGAGAGTGGCCAGTTCCGCAGTCAGCGTCTGAGATCCGGAGTTTCCTTGGGCTTGCAGGTTATTATCGGCGTTTCATTAAGGACTTTTCCTGGATTGCTGAGCCGATGACCAGACTGACGCGGAAGGATGTACCATTTGTTTGGTCTGATGATTGTGGGAAGGCTTTTGATGTTCTGAAGGAGAGATTGATGACTGCCCCTGTTCTTGCTGTGTCTGATCGGAGTGGAGGATTCGAGATCTTTTGTGATGCTTCTGGCAAGGTTCTTGGTTGTGTGTTGCATCAGCATGGGCATGTGGTTGCGTATGCTTCTCGTCAGCTCAAGGCTCATGAGAAGAATTACCCGACACACGATTTGGAGTTGGCTGCAGTCGTGTTTGCGCTCAAGATTTGGAGGCACTTCCTGCTGAGTGAGAAGGTGAAGATCTTCACTGATCACAAAAGCTTGAAGAACATTTTAACTCAGAAGGAGCTCAACATGCGATAGCGTCGATGGTTAGAGCTCATGGCAGATTATGAGATTGATCTGCAGTATCACCCTGGCAAGGTGAATGTGGTTCCAGATGCACTGAGCAGACTTCCAGCGGTGATGATGTTGACTTCGCAGTGGAGATTGCAGCAGGATTTTTGCGAGTCTGGTATCGAGATAATTCTTCCTGGGGAGACTTCTTCATTGATGTGTATGCAGATACAGTCGACGATCATGGATAGGATCAAGGCTGGACAGGCTGGAGATGCTAAGTTGGTGAAGATTCAGGAGCAGGTAGAAGCCGGTCTGCGGACTGACTTCTTGATTCATGAGGATGGTTCGTTGAGATTTGGAGCCAGGTTGTGTGTGTGCCAGCTGGAGATATCAGAGAGGAATTATTGGTGGAGGCACACAGTTCGCCGTATTCTGTGCATCCTGGTGGTACCAAGATGTACAAGGATCTTCTCTAAACTATTGGTGGCATGGTATGAAGAGGAGTGTGGCGCGGAGTGTCGCCAAGTGTTTGGTATGCCAGCAAGTAAAGGCGGAGCATCAGCGTACGGCAGGGTTACTACAGCCGCTTCCGATTCCAGAGTGGAAGTGGCAACACATCACTATGGATTTCGTGACTGGACTACCTCGGAGTCCGAAGCAGAATGACGCGGTTTGGGTGATCGTAGACTGATTGACCAAATCCGCGCACTTTATTCCCTTCCGATTAGGACAGTCTACTGAGACGCTAGCGAGGAGATATATGGAGGTAAATTCTTTTACTCTCCGTTTCTATTTCATTTTCCTAGTTTAGATAGTGATGTAACATGAATCGTGCAGGAGATCATACGACTTCACGGAGTCACTGTGAGTATTGTGTCGGACAGAGACACGAGATTTACGTCTCAGTTTTGGTAGAGTCTGCAGAAGAGTCTGGGTACGAGTCTGAGTTTCAGCACGGTGTACCATCCGCAGACAGATGGCCAGTCCAAGAGGACGATTCAGATTTTGGAAGATATGCTGAGAGCGTGCATGTTGGACTTCAAGGGATATTGGGAGGATCATCTCCATCATGTGGAGTTTGCCTACAATAACAGCTACCAAGCAAGTATTGGTATGGCGCCTTTTGCCGGCTATATGGGAAGAAATGTCGATCGCCACTTAGCTGGGATGACATTGGAGATCGGGAGATGTTAGGACCGGAGATGATTGTGGAGGCCATGGATGTGGTGATGAACATCCGGGAGAAGCTGAGGATTGCGCAGGACCGTTTCAAGCATTGGGCTGATGCTAAATGGAGACCTTTGGAGTTTCAGCCTGGAGATCATGTCTTTCTGAAGATTTCTCCGAACCACGGAGTTATCCGATTTGGGAAGAGAGGCAAGCTGAGTCCGAGGTACATTGGGCTGTTTGACATTCTGTAGAGAGTTGGAGCGGTGGCTTATCGCTTGGTGCTGCCACCGTCGCTGGACGGAGTTCACGACATATTTCACGTATCTCAGTTACGCCGATACGTTAGTGATCCGTCCCATGCAGTGGATTTCTCGGAGATCACAGTTCGTCCGGATCTGTCTTATGATCAGCAGCCAGTTGAGATTCTGGATCGACGGCAGAAGTAGCTGAGGAATAAGACCGTTGACTTGGTTCGAGTGCAGTGGCGTCATGGTTCCCCTGGGGAGTCCACCTGGGAACGTGAGGATGAGATGAGAGAGCGCTTCCCGCACTTCTTCCCGAGCAGTGCTTGATGTTGATTCCGAGGACGAAATCATTTCTAAGGTGGGGAGGATGTAACGGTCGCTTTCTGATCGTACTTTGTTCGTGCACGTGCTTTTGACCGTGCACGTATTTATTTTGGTGTGATATGTCGTTATGAACGTCTCTGAGAGTATTAAATTGTAACACTATTTTGGAACGACATTTCTGGGGTCGTTCTCCCACGATTTGATCTTATTTGAAGAGATGTTGTGATTTTCACTTTTGACGTGAGACGTTTCTATTTTTATTTTCATCACTCGACGTCGAAATTAAGATCTGTCTTCTTAGTTTCCTTTCTCTCGTCGTTCCGACCACCCCAATATTTATTTCACAATTTTCGGATTTCGTTTGACCTATTTTTACATTTTAGCACAGCTTATCTTTAATTCTTTGAACCCTAGTTCCTCTAGTTTAACCCCTATAAATATTCCCTACATATTTTATCACCCAACCCCAGTTGACTCAGCCCGTTCTTGGCCGCACCCTATCCATGCGTGAGTAGGAGGGAGAGAGAATGGGTTTTATTGCTTTTTAAATCCTAATCCTAATAGAAATCGACCCTAGACCAAGTCAACCCACCTACACTAAATAAATACCCCCTAGGATAACCTATTTTCCTAAGAAAACAAACCCTAGCTGCCCCCACATATCAAATTCCCACTTGCAACGTTTGTCGCAACCAACCCCCGCAGCCGCCCCCGCACGACCGACGTTTTCCCCTATTTTCCCTCGGTCTGACCGAGGCTCAGCCCCGCACCGCCGCTCCGCTCCGCACCCAGTCGCCCGCTTTGCAAGCCCCCGCTACGACCGAGAGCTTCTCTCGGTCTGACCGACAGCCCCGCCCGCATCGCCCCGCATCCCGCTCCGATGCAGCCCGCAGCACCCGACCGACGCCTTCCATCGGTCTGATCGACCCGCTCCCCCGCACCGCTGCTCCGTTGCAACCCGTAACATTGCAACCCCCGCCCCACAGCGCCCGACCGACAAATTCTCTCGCAGCGGGCCGCTGTGACCGACCGACCCGCATCTCCGCAGCGCAGCGACCGGCCGTGCGCTGTGTTCTCTCGGTCTGACCGAGAGATTCTCTCGCAGCGGCCCGATCTGACCGAGCGACCTTCGTCGCAACGTCACAACTTCCACAACGCTTGCCACTGTGGGCCCCCCAAGTTCTCCAGAGGTGTTATGGGTCCCCCATTGGCCCCTAGCACTACTTTGGGTCCCACCTAGGTGTCTTCTCTTCGTGGATTTGCCGATTACGACGTTGCGATACGTCGTAGCCCGTCGTCGCACGTTCTAGCGTTGGAATCTTCGTTCGTTGATCTAGTTGATGCCCAGACTATTCGAGCGAGGAATCTAATTTGGAATTTGGACTAGGAGCGCGTTCTTATATTCCAACCCCTGGCGTCGCTACTCGACGCCAGTGTAGCTTTCGTGTCGTGTTGAGGTAAGGTTCTGCACCCTTAGGACCCCCAACCTATTGCATGTTAATCAAGACTAAAATTAATGTTTTTAAAGTTTTTTAAATTCACTAATCAAGATTATTAATATGGGACTGTAGGCTGGTGAACTTGTGTACGTAGGTTGTTTGTGACTTGTGGACTTTTGGACGGTATTTTTCAGACATCAGACTTGCAGGCAAGTGAAACTTGCCAACTTTTGCTTACGGCCATGTTTTAGGTCACTTCCTTGTTTTTAGCGTAAAAGAGACTAGACAATAAAATGATAGCTGTTTAGGCGCAACTTTAAGATCTAGCTTGACAACGAAGCTAGATCTGTCACCCTGCCATGTCATTCATGCATTGTTGCCTGCCACGCTTAAATTCCTTATCTATACGCACTTACACTATTATCTGCCATGCATTGCATCTTACATGTCATCCAAGTTGAATGTTGCATTCGTAGCACAGGCTACAATACTTGTACTTCCTTGTTTAGGCTAGGTGCACCCCTATGCCATATTGAAAAACACTTCTTGGCTCGTGATTCAGAAGCGGGCTACTTGTGTTGGTCAAAAGCCAATGCCTGATACACATGGAGGGGTAGGGATAAGCGATCACTTGAGCTTAGGAGTTGGCCCGCGCAGCTACTCTAGCCAAAAGGCGTAATCTCTGTGCACGACGTGCTTACTAGACTTGTCCTTGTCCTTGTGATTGTTCTTGCAAACTTGATATCCATCTCATGATTTAAATGCCAGTTTACATTCCATGCTCATACTTTACTTTACTTGTTGCACTCATTGCATCATGCTAGAACTGCTAGGTTGCTTTACTTTTACTTTCAGTTTCCTTGCACAAGTCTCTTGTAGACTTGCTGACATGTGCCCCTTGCTCTTTTGGGTGTCACATGTTAGACCCTGAGCCAGAGACCTTAGCTGAGGACGAGGTGTTTGCTGACGCTTAGCCGGAGCCCCCGTTTGACGAGGAGTTGGTGGACACCGGTGACCAGTCTTAGAGACTGTTCTGAGTTGCTTTGCTTTAGTTTGCTGTTAGTTGTCGGTGTGTAGCACCATTACTTTGTTTTCTGTACGTTGTACTTTTGTTGGCCATGCTGGGGCCTTTTAGACTCTTTTCTTTTAGCCTGGTGGCTTTTCTGTGATGTTGGAACTTATTTTATGGATATTCTGAGATTGCCTTTTTGTCTCATTTCCTTATTATTATCTTTGTTTCGT
>JAULAV010004085.1:0-58383 GCA_030789695.1 Scilla litardierei | reverse complement strand
TGCCGCTTAAGCCAATTGTGACCGTTGTTGATTGTAAACAAGTTGTCCCCGTGTTCGACCCTAGGCTCACTAGGAATATTACTACGTGGCGACCTCCTACACTTGGGAGTAAGCACGTGCAATCTTTTGTTCACGCCAATTTTTTGGCGCCGTTGCCGGGGACAACGGTTTTACCATCGACAATTACATTACTTTTAGCTTTGCTTTGTGACTATATCATCTTTTCATACATATTCGTATATAATTTTTACTTTGTTTGTTTTCGTTTTCTTTGCATACCATCGATTGCTTGGTTAGTTTATGTGGCTTCGAACACCTCGAACACATAGATTAACACACACACACGTCATGGAGGAAGACAACATGAACAATGATAATACTAGTAACCATGACACTAATTCTCAAGTTGAAGTCCCTAGGTCTTTGAGGGATCTTTTGAGACCCACGAGGTCTAGCACGGCTTCATGCTTTGTGTTACCTACAGATGCGAACTCCTTTAATTTTAAACCCGGGGTAATTCAACCCCTACCCACTTTCCATGGGTTAGAGAGGGAAACCCATATCTTCACATAAGGAGTTTGAAGATGTATGTTCCACATGTTTTGATGGAAAAACAAGCGCCGACACGATATACTTGAAATTATTTCCGTTTTATCTCAAAGATAAAGCCAAGAATTGGCTTAATGCTTTACCACCACACTCAATTACTTCATGGTTGCAATTTCAAGCCGAGTTTCTAAAGAAATTTTTTCCCTTGCACAGGACACATGGGTTGAAGAAACAAATCATGAGCTTTGCCCAACGCAACAATGAGACATTCTACCAAACTTGGGAGAGGCTAAAGGAACTTCTACTTTCATGTTCAGACCACCGATTCGAGAAATGCTGTGTCATTGGATTCTTCTATGAAGGACTCTTACTGACATCAAAGCAATTTTTGGAGACAATGTGTAATGGGGAATTTTTTGATAAGGAGCCGGATGACGCATGTGATTATTTGGAGATGGTGGCAGAGAATGCACAAACATGGGACACAACTTCAAAGTTTGATAGAGGCGACTCCTCTTCATCACAACCAACTCGTGGTGGCTTACACACTTTGAAGATCGATGACGCTATGGAAGCCCGGTTAGAAGCTATGCAAAATAAGATCCAAGCCATGGAGTTGAGGGCGGTGAAGAGTGTAGCCATGGAGCAAAGTTGGGCCATTTGCGAAACTACGGTGCACGATACATCAAATTGCCCCACCATTCCCACATTGAAGGAGGTTTTGAGAGAACCTAATGCGGAGGCGAATCAAGTGTATGGACAAAACTTCAACCCAACACGTATAACCAAATTTAGAAGAGTCATCCCAACTTGAGTTGGAGGCCACAACAACCGCAACATCAAGGGCCTACACAACAATCTCATTAACCGTACAAGGCGCCCCCTTTCAATAGAAATTACCAAGGAGGTGGTTTCCAAAGGAAAAGATAGGAAGGAAGTGAGACCAAAATGAACTCCATGAATGAGACGTTGTAACAACTCATCCAAGTGCAACAAGCCCAAAGCCAACAATTCCAACAATTCCAACAACTCCAACAAACTCAAAATCAACAAATGGCGGAGCATTTGGCAAAGTTGACCGTAAGTCTAGAGAAGGGGAAGCTTCAATCCCAACCATTGCCCAACCCCAATATGAACTCTTCCTCATCGGCGGGAGGTTCAATGAAGCAATGCCAAGCGGTGACGACGTTGAGAAGTGGAAATTTTTTTGAAAATGTGGAGCCACCTAAAGATCCACAAGTGGAGGAAGTGGGAGAGAAGGAACAAATACCGGACTTGGTGCTAGAGGAGGAGCAAGGTGAAGGCACAACAATGAAGAATCCATACAAGGAGCCCGAGCCTTATTCCACTCCGGTACCATTCCCTCAAAGGCTCTCACCGCCATCCAAGGACAAGTATCAAGCGGAAATCAGTGAGATTTTTCAACGATGTCAAATTAATATTCCTTTACTTGATGCAATTAATCAAATTCCCACATATGCTAAGTTTCTTAAGGATTTGTGCACGGTGAAGATGAATTTGAATGTGAAGAAAAAAGTTTTCTTAACGGAGCAAGTGAGCTCTATTGTGCAACACAACACTCCCCAAAAATGTAGAGACCCAGGATCCCCTATAATCGAATGCACCATAGGCACAAAGAGGATAGGTCAAGCACTTTTGGATTTGGGGTCGAGTGTTAACATATTGCCTTACCCAGTCTTTCTTCAACTTGGATTGGGTGAACTAAAAAGTACGCCGGTTGTTTTACAACTAGCGGATAGGAGTGTGAAGATTTCAGGGGTTGTATTGAGGATGTGCTTGTCGAAGTGAACAAATTTTATTACCCCGTTGACTTCATTGTCCTTGACATTCAAGGACCCACATCGGGGAATCCCACCCTGATAATCCTAGGAAGAACATTTTTGGCCACTTGCAATGCATTGATTAATGTAGGAGTGGCCAATTAAAAATCTCTTTTGGAAACATGACACTTGAACATAATATTTTCAAAGCATGCAAATTTCCACCACGAGAGGGGGAATACGATGAAGTTAACATGGTTGACTTTTTGGCTTCGGAACCTATAGACTCTTGTGTTGAAGATCATTTCGGTTCCGAATTTGATAATGCTTTAGATTTTCTTGACTCTTTTAGTGAGCATATTGATGAATCTTTTCTTGTGCAGGAGACATAAGCGGGACCAAGCACCAAATGGGTTCCGAGATTCGAGACATTGCATACGGACTCCCCACCTCAAATGCCATCATCTTTGGAGCATCCCAAATTGGATTTAAAGCCTCTTCCGGAATATTTGAAGTATGCCTACCTTGGAGAGGGTGAGACATTCCCGGTGGTAATAAATTCTAACCTCACACATAAGCAAGAACACGATTTATTGGAGGTGTTGAGAACACACAATAAGGCTATAGGTTGGACACTAGCGGATATCACGGGAATTATCCCTTTAGTGTGCTCATATCACATTTATTTGGAAGAGGATTCAAAACCATCGAGAGAGTTGCAACATCGGCTTAACCCGATGTTGAAGGAGGTTGTAAAAAATGAACTTGTAAAATTGTTGGATGCTGGTATCATTTACCCGATATCGGATAGTAGATGGGTGAGTCCCATCCAAATTGTGCCCAAAAAGTCCGGAATCACTGTCGTTAGGGACAAGAATGATGAGTTGATCCCTACGCGAACCACCACCGGTTGGAGTATGTGTGTAGATTATCAGAAGCTTAATGCCATGACCCGCAAGGACCATTTTCCTTTGCCATTCCTTGACCAAATTGTAGAAAGGGTTGCGGGCAATGAATTTTATTGCTTTTTGGACGGGTATTCGGGCTACTACCAAGTAGAAATTGCCCCGGAGGACCAAGAGAAAACCACTTTCACTTGTCCCTTCGGCACATTTGCCTTTTGTAGGATGCCCTTCGGTTTGTGCAATGCACCCGCCACATTTCAACGATGCGTTCTAAGTATTTTTAGTGATATGGTTGAAATTGTGGAGATTTTCATGGATGACTTTTCGGTTTTTGGAATCTCATTTGAAAGTTGTTTGTTTAACCTTTATTTGGTTTTGAGTAGATGCATTGAGAAGAACATCCTCCTAAATTGGGAGAAATGCCACTGCATGGCTATGGAGGGGATGGTTCTTGGACATAAAGTCTCAAAGTAAGGAATGGAGGTAGATCGAGCTAAAGTGGAGATAATTGAAAAGCTACCGGCTCCAAAAACCGTGAAGGATGTGCGATTATTCCTAGGGCATACGGGGTTCTATCATCATTTCATTAAGGACTTTAGTGCCATCTCCCGACCCCTTTGCCATTTTCTAACTCTTGATGTCGAATTTATTTGGACACGTGAGTGTCAATCTTCATTTGAATTATTGAAATGTTCATCGACTACTTCTCCCATTTTGCAGGTGCCGGATTGGAGCATCCCATTCGAGATTATGTGTGATGCAAGTGATTTTGCCGTGGGAGCGGTGCTTGGTCAAAAGAGGGTGAAAGTATCATGTGTAATTTAATACGCGAGCAAAACCCTCAATGAGGCCCAAAGGAACTACTCAACAACGGAGAAAGAATTGCTCGCCGTAGTGTTTGCTTTGAAGAAATTTAGGAGCTATATCTTAAGGTCACCTATTTTAATTTTTACGGATCATGCAGACCTAAAGTATTTGCTTTCAAAGAAAGATGCTAAACCAAGGCTTATTAGATGGATATTGCTTTTGCAGAAGTTCCACGTCGTGATTAAGGATAAGAAGGTCGTGGAAAACTTGGTGGCGGATCATTTGTCACGGATTACTTTCGGGAACGAGCCCGCCATAGCACCAATTCATGATGCATTTCCGGATGAGAAACTTTTTGCTGTGTCTTCCTTGCCATGGTACGTCGATATTGCAAACTACTTGGTTTCTGGTAAGGTTCCTCACTTTTGGTCGATTCGGGACATAAGGAGATTCAAACATGAGGTAAAATCATTCTTTTTCGATAATCCTTATTTGAATAAATATTGTTCCGACCAAATTGTTGAAGGTGTGTGCCAAATGACGAGTTTGCTAGTGAATTACATTTTTGTCATTGTGGTGCATGTGGGGGACACTTTTTCGCACATAAAACGGTGGCCAAAATTTTACAAAGTGGATTTTATTGGCCCACCATGTTTAAGGACACATATACGTATTGTAAATCTTGTGTGCCATGTCAAAAGTTAGGGGGAATAACAAAAAGAAACATGATGCCCTTAAACCCGATATTAGAAATTGAAATTTTTGATTGTTGGGGCATAGATTTTACGGGGCCATTTCCCATTTCATTTGGGTACACATATATCTTGGTGGCCGTTGATTATGTATCCAAATGGGTGGAGGCCATTGCATGTAGAAACAATGAGGGTGCTACCGTGCTAAAATTTCTTAAAGAAAATATTTTTGCACGTTTTGGAGTTCCTAAAGCTATTATTAGCAATGGTGGCTCTCATTTTTGTAATAAACCATTCTCTAACTTGATGAAGAGTTTGAGGTCACACACAAAATTTCCACACCTTACCACCCCCAAACCAATGGCCAAGCGGAATTGGCTAATAACGAAATCAAAAATATCCTACAAAAAACGGTGAATCCTACACGCAAGGATTGGAGTGTCCAATTGCCGGAAACACTTTGGGCCTATTGGACCGCTTACAAAACAATTTTAGGAATGTCGCCATATAGGATTGTTTATGGAAAACATTACCATTTGCCCGTGGAATTAGAGCACAAATCATTGTGGGCAATTAAACAATTTAATTCCATTTGTGACTCATCCAACAATTTTCGTAAATTACAGATTTGTGAATTGGAGGAGTTACGGCGGGATGCATACGACAATGCCAAAATGGCCAAGGAGCACATGAAATTTGAGCATGACAAGTTGATTTTAAGGAGGGAATTTTTTCCGGGCCAAAGCGTGCTATTATACAACTCCCGGCTTCATCTCTTTCCGGGAAAGTTGGGATCTAGATGGTCCGGGCCGTTCGTGGTGAAACATGTCTACAATCATGGAGCGGTGACCTTGGTGAACAAAAAAGATGGGAGCGAGTTCAAGATGAATGGACAACGTTTGACGCCTTACTTTGATTCGTGGGATAAGGAGCGGAACACCGAGGAACTTGTGGACCCGCCTTCGGACGGCGACTGAATAGGTGTGTTTGTTCCAACTTTTGCTCATACTACCCTTTCTTCCTTTATGGACAATGCATATATTTAGTTGGGGGGAGGGTTGTAAGTTGTTTTAGGATGTTTAGGATGTATAGTTAGTTGTTTTGCACAAAATTTTTGTGTGTGTGGAGACATCCCTTTTGTCATCTCCAATATCTTGCGAGCTTAACATAGACTATCCTTACTCATTTGCTAGCTTTGTGCTTGATCCCTTACATGCTACATCTTCATGCATACATTTGGATTTAAATTCTATTTTGGTATCAACTTATGGATATTTGATTGGCGTGTTTTAACTTCTTTTCCAATTTGGATTCAAATGCTAAAATACCATGAATGAGACTATTTCATATGTCGTGATGCTCTATTTGAAACAATTTGGGAAAAGTTTGGTGTAAGAAATTTCATGTTGGGATGAATGATGTAGTTTTTGATTGGATAGGAGATGGCCAATTTGTTATGCTTTGTTTTTCTTCTAAGGAATGGGTGGATGAATTGCTTGATTGTGTTGGAATGAGAGAAAGAGAGCTATAATATAAGTGAATAGTCTTTCTAATCAAGTTTAGTAGCCGGTGCCCCATGAAACATTGGGGAGGACGCCAATGCCGAGATTTAGAAATCATTCCATCTATTTTCCTATATTGCGTTATCGCGTGTATGCAAAAAAAACATAGAAAATGAAAGGTGCATCGTTTCTCTAGTCTTGTCAAGTAGTCGATGCCCCATGAAACATTGGGGAGGACACGAAAGAGAATATTTAGGGGAGTGCACAAAAACATAAAAAAGAAAAAATAATAAAATAAAAAGAAAAAGAATATGAATAATTGAGTGAGTAACCAACATGAATAATGCAATCTCATTCCTCCACAACTTAGAGCAAATTTCTTTTGTATTGGCCATTTCCTTGAAGATTGGTATTCATGACATCGTGATATTTCCCGACATATG
Organism: Scilla litardierei; assembly: GCA_030789695.1. Lineage (NCBI taxonomy): Eukaryota > Viridiplantae > Streptophyta > Magnoliopsida > Asparagales > Asparagaceae > Scilla > Scilla litardierei. Next base: position 51,704 of record JAULAV010004085.1, on the reverse strand, counting down.
TGATACGGCGCTTATTGCCTTACTTTTCTTTAAATTGGATTGAGGAGAGTATCATTTGCTAATTACTTTCATACATTGTGTATATTAGCTTTGAAATCACTTGGAAATAACATTTGGAGTATGCCATGAGAATATTGTGAGATTGGTGCATGTTTTCATTTTAATCCGAATGTATCGCTTGATTTGCTAGGGACAAGCAAATAGCTAGTTGGGGGGTGTGATTCGGGGTATAAATTGCTTATTTCCCCCCATTTCTGGGTATTTTATATGTATATCATGTTTATTTTGGCGTTGATACACGTATTTTCGTGATATCGTGGATTATTAACGCCTAATCTCTTTTTATACATAAAATACGATTTTTATGGACTAATATTAGCTCATCTTATTTTTCAGGTACTCCTGGAAATTTTCCAGATTTCCTGGAATTTTTCCAGGATTTTTTTGGTGCTTGGGGCTATTTTTGATGAATTATTGGAGCATTGGGGGAATTTCTGGGAATTATTAAAAGGAAAAAAAAAGAGCTATTGGGCAAAGAGGCCCGCGGCCTGCTCAGAGGCGGGATGCTGCTTGCGATAAAAGAAAAAAACAACAAAAAAAAGCTCAAAGCGGCCCGCTCAGCAGCGGGCTGCTGCTAACAAAATTTATAAAGAAAAAGTCAAATGCCCAGCGGGCCGGCCTGCCTGGCCGGCCCGCCAAGCAGAAGCGGCCCCCGCTTACAAGAGCGGGGGATTATGAACATGGGGGTACGGTGCTCCGCGCGTGCCCCCAATTTGCGCAGTGTTTTCTTTTACGGGCGGCGGGCGAAAATTCAGAGGGACCCGACCCGCAAATCTATAGGAAGGCGCTTACAAAAATTGCTGGAGGGGGGCCCGATTTTCTGGGGTGATTGGCTGAATCGAAATAGAGCAGGGGGATGCTTTATATTGTGTTCTGGTTTTTTTACAGGTTTTGGGTTTTCAGGCTTGGTTCTTCTTGGTTATTCTTGCTATCAAAAACGAATTTCTAGGGCTTGTGAGATCAAGGGAGAAGGAAGATAGCTAGAGGGAGAAGATCAAATGGGGACTTGGGATCTCTTCGAGATGGAGTTCTCTTGTATTTAAAGTTGATATTGTTATTTCTCTTTGATATTTGCTATTTGTAAGAACTCTTGAATGCATATTTTGGAATCAAAGATGGTGTTTTTGTGTATCATGAGTGGCTAATCATCTTGTGTGTGTTTATGGTGGATGGATGTATGTTGGGCCTATATATTTCATTTCTAGCTTGATTTTAACCTCTTCTATGTGGATGAAACATTGAGTTTTGGTTGTCTATTGGAACCCTAGTGGGAAATCCAAAGAGAGGCTCATCCTACCTCTCTATTGTGCTCATTGTTGATTTTTTCTCATATGTTTCATTCATTATTTTTCGCACCTAATGTGTTCAATGAAATGCCAAATTATCCGATCGCTCTCTCCTTAGTCGGATGAGGGATCGTAGTGATTTGAAATGAATTTATAAGCCCGACTACACCATGAAACCATGAACACTCACACTTCTCATCTCTGCTTGATTTCTCACATTTTTCTTTGCTTGCATGCTTAACGGTAGTTTGCTCTAAAAATTAGCCCAACCAAACCTCACCCCCATAGGGTGGTATTTCTCACGCCGCTTAAGCCAATTGTGACCGTTGTTGATTGTAAACAAGTTGTTCCCGTGTTCGACCCTAGGCTCACTAGGAATATTACTACTTGGCGACCTCCTACACTTGTGAGTAAGCACTTGCAATCTTTTGTTCACGCCATGGATAAAGCAACGCTATTCTGTTTACGACTAGACCAAGAAACTAATGAATATCCTAGCATAAAACATGTTCCACTAGTGCTCTTTCTATCAATCATACTACCAGCATAATCAAAGTCAGCAAATCCAATTAAATCAAATAAAATACATGCAGGATACCAAAGCCCTAAATAAGGTGTGTGAATCAAATACCTAAAGATCCTTTTTATGGCAATTAAGTGTGACTCTTTTGGACAAGCTTGAAAACGTGCACACAAACAAACAGCAAACATTATATTGGGCCTAGACGCTGTTAAATAAATGAGAGAGCCAATCATACCTCGATAAAGCTTTTGATCCACGTCGATTCCTTTTTCATCTTTTTCCAGCTTCGTTGTGGGACTCATGTGAGATCCAATTCCTTTCGCCTTCTCCATCCCAAACTTTTTCAATAGTTCTCTGTGTACTTGGTTTGCGATAGGAAGATGCCTTCTTCAGTTTGCTTGACTTGAAATCCCAAAAAGTACTTCAGTTCTCCAACAAGGCTCATCTCAAATTGATCATGCATGACCTTCTTAAACTTTTAACATAAAAGATCATCAGTAGCACCATAAATAAAATCATCAACATATATTTGTACGATGAGAAACTAATTATGATCATGCAAAATAAAAAGTGTGTTGTCTGCACTACCCTTTTTAAAATCATTTTCCAAAAGATAAGCACTAAGACGATCATACCAAGCTCTAGGAGCTTGCTTAAGACCATATAATGCTTTTTCAAGTTTAAAAACATGATGTTTAGAATCATGACTTTCAAAACCAGGGGGTTGTTCAACAAACACATATTTTTTCAGGTACCCATTCAAGAATGCACTTTAACATCCATCTGTTTAAGCTTGAGTTTCTTATAACTTGCAAAGGCTAATAAAATTCTTATAGCTTCCAATCTAGCAACTGGTGCAAAAGTTTCATCAACATCTATGCCTTCAATTTGATTATAACCTTTAGCAACCAATCTTGCCTTATTCCTGATTACTCTTCCAGATTCATCAAGTTTGTTTTTATATATCCATTTGGTACCTACAACAGGTTAATCTATGGGTTGTGGCACTCAATTCCAAACATTATTTTTATCATATTCATTCAATTCATCATGCATAGCCATTACCCAAATTTCCTCAATTAAAGCAGATTCAATAGTCTTTGGCTCAATTTCAGATATAAAATCCCCATGAATGCATAAAGCACAAAGATTGCTAAAAGAGGAACGAGTTCGTATGCCTGTCGTGGGTGCTTCAATGATCAGTTCTGGTGGATGGTTTGGATTGTATCTTATCACTCCTCTATTCAATGGTTCTTCCTCTTTGTTCTTTTCTTTTTCAGCAGGTTCTTGTGCTTGACTTGGTTCAGCAATGTCCCTTGACCAGCTATCATTCTCTGTAATTGCATCACCTTCAGTTTCCATGCAATTCAAAGAATTATTCTCAGTTTCTTCAAATTTAACATTAATTGACTCAAGAATAGTCAAAGTGCGTTTATTATAAATCCTGTAAGCTTTGCTCCTTGACGAATATCCTATAAGCACTCCTTCATCTGATTTGTATTCAAATGTACCAAGTTGATCTCCAGTGTTTAATATGAAACATCTACATCTAAATACTCTAAAATATGAAATATTAGGAGGTTTTCCATGCAAAAGTTCATAAACAGTTTTCTTTACTATTGGTCTTAGCATAACTCTATTACAAACATAACAAGCAGTATTTATTGTCTCGGCCCAAAAAGACATAGGCAATTCATACTCATTCAGCATACTTCTAGCCATTTCTTTTAAAGTCCTATTCTTTTTTTCAACTACTCCATTTTGTTGCGGTGTTCTAGGAGAAGAAAATTCATGCAGAATTCCTTTTTCTAAACAAAAGTTTTCAAAGATTGCATTTTCAAATTCTCCTCCATGATCACTTCTAATTTTTACAATTGAAAGATTTTTTTCATTTGAAACTTGATTGCAAAAGTTTTGAAAGTTTTCAAAAGAGTCTGACTTTTTTGCTAATAAATAAACCCATGTAAATCTTGAAAAATCATCGACCAATACTAAGGAAAACTTCTTTCCATTTAAACTAGCAACATCAGTTGGTTCAAATAAATCCAAGTGAATTAATTCTAAGATGCGTGTAGTTGATATTTCTCTAATTCCAGTAAAGGTAGATCAAGTTTCCTTACCTTTCGTGCATGCCACGCACAACTTACCATTCTCGTATTTCTAATGTGACAGTCCTCTCACTAGATTTCTGTTCTTCAGTTTCTGCAACAACTTCATTCCAGCATGTGCCAATCTTCTATGCCACAGTGTTGCCTCGTCTTCCCTACCAATCAAACATTTAGCTATTGTTAGTTCTTCAATAAAAGTGTATAAACATTATTTTTCCTATTAGCTGTAATCAAAACATTACCTGTGACAGTATCAATGATTTTACAAAATTTTGCATCAAATGCTACGTTCATACCTTTGTCACAGAGCTGGCTAATAGAGATGAGGTTGTGTTTAAGATTTTCAACCCATAGGACATTCTTCTATTGAAAAGTGTCGTTACCTACAACACCCTTTCCAAATACCTTGCATTTTCCGTTGTCCCCAATTGTAACACTTCCTCCTTCTTGCTTTACGGGGCTAAGAAACTTGTCGTAACTTCCTGTCATGTGTCTTGAGCAGCCAGAATCCAAATACCACACACACTTTTGTTCCTTAGCCAAGCTGTGCACCTATACATAAGAAAAACAGGACATGTGTGACCTAGGCAACCAAATAGGTCCACGATGGTTAGTGATAGTTGATGGAAATTGAATTCCACCCCACATGATTTTGATGATGAGCACACCAAATGAAGCTTAGTGTACTAACTATACTACAATTAAGTGTGCAGATTACGCAGCCTTATACATACTCCAAAGAAGCGCAATCTATACTCACTTAGCAAAGACAAAGACGACCGTTGTTAGATCGATGATGAAGCTCAAAGCTTAAATGGAACAGAAGCTCAAGAGAAGCTCACATCTACATCATCATCTGTTGATCAAGCCTCCGAAGACGTGTCCTAGTCTACAGTGTGTGAGTTGTGTCCTTCTTAGGGTTATGTTAAAGCCAAACGTATAGACAACACACACAAATGATTCGAAGTTGAACATTTTAAATACTTTTAAAATCATTTTCAAAGTTATTGAGAGCTTTTGCTAGTCGCTTGGCATTTTCGTAGTGAAACTCCATTACGCCCTGGAGCTAACTACATGACCTACTAGCCGTGTCTCAGAAGAAACTCCTCTGGGAGTCGACTACCAAGGAGTGGGAGTCGACTGCCAGCTAAGAATTAATTTCTCCTGAAACACACTGGGAGTCGACTACCAATCCCAGGGAGTCGACTACCAGCTGTCGAAATTCGACGTTTGACCTGACTTTTGACAAATCTCTAATTTATTGTTCCCATGATTTTCGGGACAAAAGTCAAATGAATTTGAATTTTGAATTCTTCATTTTCACCTATAAATAGAGAACTATTTTTTTGAGAAACAATACAACTATTGAAATCAAAATTCTCTTGTGTAAAAGTTCTAAACGTTCTCAAATTCTCAGCTCTCATTTTCTATTAGCCAAATCTATTTTTACATTGTTGATCTTGTATTTCTTTGAGATATTATTTTCTGAAGATCAAATTTTTATTTGGCTATTTGTTTTCAAAATCCATATTACTTACTCTCTGATTTTATACAAAAGGATTTTGAAAACCAATTTGATTTAGATCAAAAAGACTTCATTCGTATCTTTGTGTGATCTAAAATCTTATTCTATCAAGCCATTAATACACATAGTTGTCTATTACTATTGGCTATGGAATTTGGGTGTAAATCCAATCTCCACCAAACAATTGTGGTGAGTTGGATATCGCTTTTCTCTTTGTGTTTGCCCTTTGTTGTAAGGGTGTTATTGTTGGAAACCCTAGACAAGTCTAGGTATTGCGGTTGGAAATCCTGGTTAAGGCTAGGTTGTTGGAAATCCTAACAAGTGAAGTTAGGCGCTTGTATGTGCCAAGGCAGATAGTGGAAATCTCGTACCGGATTAGTCGGGGACTGGACGTACCCAAGGTTGTGGGGAACCAGGATAAAAACCCTTGTGTCTGCGTTTGCTTATCTGCGTTTGATTATTTATCTCTGCAAGCAATTCTCATTTACTTTATTATTATTATAATTCTTTTATGCTTGTAACTCATTTATAATATATTGCAAAGATCAATTTTTGTATCTACTTCTCTCTTATACTTCTGTGCAATTTTATATATCTTCACTAAGTATTTCATTTACTCAGCTGTGCTTAATTTCCCTCTGGGAGTCGACTACTGTTCATAGTCGACTACCAGAAGATTTCTATCTCTGATTTGATTTTAAAGATTGATTAAGTTGATTAAGAACCAAACGTAGATCACTCTACTTGGTTTCTTAGGCAACATTAGAAGGCTTTGAATTGTGCTAATCTATTAAGAAAGAAAAAGTTAATTTATACAACTCTTTTCAACCCCCCTTCTAGTGTTGTTTGCCATCCACATGATCTAACACTTGGTATCAGAGCAAGGCTTTAAAAGTGATGGCATCAACATCTGTCCATTCTGAAGGACTTAATACCATGCGACCACCACTATTCAACGGAACGAACTATGCTAGCTGGAAGATCCGAATGAAGACCCACCTGGAGTCATTGGACATCGAAGCGTGGACCGTCACTAAAATTCAGTACATCGTACCCACCGAAGTTGAATTTGGGAAGTGGTCAGCCGACGACAAGAAGAGAGCAAATCTTAATTCAAAGGCAATGAATGCACTATTTTGCGCTGCAATAGGAAATGAGTTCAATCGAGTCTCCCAATGCGAGACATCACATCAAATATGGCACACTCTTCAGGTAAGTCATGAGGGAACTGAAAAGGTAAAGGAATCCCGCATAAATATTTTACATTCTAAATTCGAATCTTTTAAAATGGAAGACAGAGAGAGTATCACCAATGTGAATACTCGTTTTACTAACATTTCAGATGAGCTCGCAGGATTAGGAAAGAAACTTTTCGAATATGAGCAGGTGATGAAAATATTGAGATCTCTCCGACCCGAATGGAAGGGAAAGACAACGTCCATTCGAGAAGCTCATAACGTAAAAGATCATACCATCGAAGAACTAATGGGAAATCTCATGGCGTATGAGATTGAACTTGAAGAAGATAAGAAGATCCAAGAAAAACCAAAGAAGAAGAATCTCGCTTTTAAAGCTCAAGAATAAGATTCCGACTACACGGACAAAGAAGACCCTATTGCCTTCATCTCAAAGAACTTTAAAGAGTTCATCACAAGTAAGTATGGTAAATGCTCTTTTAGACCTACTAACGGTATTATTTGTTTTGGTTGCAATAAACCAGGGCACATCAAAAGAGACTGTCCTTTGGAAAGAAACAATCATGATTCCAGAGATCGTGGGAATAACCGAGATAGCAATGAAAAGATAAACAATGGAAGAAACAAATTCCGACGACCAAAGAAGGAAGCTTACGCAGCATTCGACCAAAGCGACGTCTCCGAATCCGACGAATCCTCAGCAGACGACAATGATGAAAGAAGAGAAACAGCACACATGTGCTTCATGGCTTCCACATCGTCTAAGGTAAGTACGCATCATGATTCATCTAGTGATAATGATTCGTCATCAAGTGATGATGAAGACATGGATTATAGGGGAGCATATAAGGAGCTATGCAAAATGCATGAAAAGCTCATAAAAGAACATAGAAGAACACTTAGAAATATTAAAAAGGATGTTAAAGAAAAAGAATAAGTTATTAAGGAGAATAGCCTTCTTAAAGAAAAGAATAGCTCGTTGCAGAAAGACATTCTTTCTGTAAATGAAAAGGTTGAGAATTTGAATAATATTCTCGTATCTGTCAAAGATAAATACGACGCTACGATGAAAATTAATGAAAATTTCAACAAAGGAAAAGGAAAGCTAGATAGTTTAATAGATAATCAAAAAGCCTCATCTAGCAAAACCGGACTCGGATATGATTCAAATCATACCAAGAAACGGGTTAAGCATACTAGGATGCATCATTCTAATACTAATTTTCTGAGAATATGGGTACCAAAGAACGTGTCCGATCAAAGAAAGAAAAGGTACGCTACAAACTTTATTCAGCAAGTTCATTTAAGCAAAAATTATAAATATATCTCTCATTAAGGAACTAAACCATATTGGGTTTGGCTTCCTAGAGACTAACCCTCTGGACTCAAAAGTAAAGAGTACCATAAACGTCTATCTTTCAGGTACTCTAAGGAAACGAAGAGGAGAAACAAGATCCAAAGCTTAAAAACTGCATCAACTTCAAAAGTTTTTTTTTGCAAAAATATATGCCTAACATGTTTAAATGAGTAAATAATTGTTAATCTATTTATGTATGATTATATATGTTTGCGTTATATTTGTAAACCACTTCTTGTTCAGAAACGCACTCAGTCTTGGACCAAAACCCCTCGGGATGAGAAAACGACTCAGCCCAGTAGGGAGTCGACTACATACATGAGGGAGTCGACTACCAGCGGCTGTGCGGATTTCTGGGTTTGGCTTGTTTTGTTTTTTTCTAACTCCTATTGGGTTCCATTGAGTTAATGGGTTTGCATCAAAAGGAAACTTAAAACCAATAAGCCAAAATTGATCTCAACCACCCATCTTTTGATCCAATGGCCCCTATCCTTCATATCCTTTCACCTCTTGGTTAAAACCCCCCCATGGCAAAACCCTAAGGTAGCCGACTACCCCATTCTCTCATCCTCTTGAAAAATTTCCCTTGACACTTGGAGCTCTCTTGATCATCTACCTCCTCTCATCAATTGGTTTCATCATTCTCTCAAGGTAAAAACTCTTCTCATCAACTCTTACCTCATTTTTAATGCTCTTATATATTCTTGCATATCTAGTTGTGTAAGTAATTTTTACTCTATCTAGATGCCTTTCAAGAAAATGGCTTCAAAGAAGAGGAAGGTCACAACTGAATCCATCACTGAGAAAGAAACCATAATGCCTTATCTATTTAGAAGCACTTCCTATGAACACTTTGTTAAAATTTCCAAGAAACATATTCTCCATGAAAGATACGTAAAACTTGATCATGTAGAAAATTGTGTCATTGACAGCATTCTAGAATTCCAAAATTTGGCAAAACTATTCTCTGTTGAAAACATGTATTTCTGCTATCCCGGACTGGTCCATCTTTTCTATGCCAATATGGATTATGACCTTGCTAAGAGTAGGTTTATCACCAAAGTGCTTGACGCTAAACTTGCCATAACCGTAAAATCTCTAGGAGAAGCCCTAGGAATTCCGTACACTGGTGTGTTACTAGATAATATAGAGATGATTGATGAAAATATTTTGGAGAGAATGTATTTGCCTTGAAAACATTTCCAAACAAAACTTCCTTGTAGCGATCTTCGCTATCTAGGAAGAATCCTCGCAAATATATTGTCCTATAATATAACCCAAAAATCTGGAAGTCACTCCCTACTATCTGAGAAACAGGCTAAGTGCATCTATGCAATGCTAGGGAACATTCGTGTCAATTGGGCCAAAGTCATCATGGACTCCATCCTTGCATCTGCTTCTTCTGACCGACCTTCATCTACCCTTGCCCACGGCCATTATCTTACCATCCTGTTTATTGGCTATAATGTGCCCCTGGATAATGAAACCACAATTCTGGATCCGACATGCATTTTTTGATGTTCATGCTCTCGGTAGGATGAATCTCCATAGAGATCTTTATCAGAACATCCCTGAAGAGAAGCTTGCTGCTGAAGGAGGATCATCATCCTCAAGGAAGGTAAGAAACCAATTGTTGCAGGTTCTGAAGAAGAAGAAGAAGTAGAAGAAAAAGATAGCGAAGAAGAAGAAGAAGACGACGACGAGGAAACACCAGCCTACATCATTGAACTTCAATATATGATCTTGAAGAAAATTGGAAGGCTAAAGATATCCCAAGAAAGAGGTTTTGAAGACCTCAACAAGAAAGTATATGATCTCAAGGAACTCGTGGTGAAGAGCAACAAGATGACCGAAGAGACACTTGGCATGATCCTTGGCGAGATCAAGGAATTAAAGAAGAACGGCGGTCATCCTTGATTTCATAAACACTTGGTTTTAAAAACAATGATTTCAAAATTCCTGGTCTGTAAAAACTATACTATGGTGTGATACTCTTATATTACTATGACTATGGATAAACTTATCTGATAAACATTGCTTGAGCATATGCTAACATATTTTTTGCAGGACTGGTAATTGAATTCCTTTCTGACAAAAATTCTTATTTGGATGATTCATGTGTTGAAATGATAAGTCATTTTTTTTGTTGATGACAAGGGGAGAAAATGTATAAATGCAAAAATGAATGTATTGTTTTGCTAACAGCTTCGATGCAGGGGGAGAACCGCATCAAAGCAGGGGGAGTAAGTTTTATTTTTCATGTCATATCATTATGTCAACTTACTTCATTTTTCATTTGGGTGTCATCATCAAAAAGGGGGGAGAGTGATGGAAATTGAATTCCACCCCAAATGATTTTGATGATGGCACACCAAATGAAGCTTAGTGTACTAACTACACTACAATTAAGTGTGCAGATTACGCAGCCTTATACATACTCCAAAGAAGCGCAATCTATACTCACTTAGCAAAGACTAGGACGACCGTTGCTAGTTTGATGATGAAGTTCAAAGCTTAAATGAAACGGAAGCTCAAGAGAAGCTCACATCTACATCATCATCAGTTGATCAAGCCTCCGAAGACGTGTCCTAGTCTACAGTGTGTGAGTTGTGTCCTTCTTAGGGTTATGTTAAAGCCAAACGTATAGACAACACACACACAAATGATTTCAAATTTAAACATTTTAAATACTTTTAAAATCATTTTCAAAGTTATTGAGAGCTTTTTCCAGTCACTTTGCATTTTTGTAGTGAAACTCCATTACACCCTGGAGCTAACTACCTGACCTACTAGCCGTGTCTCAGAAGAAACTCCTCTGGGAGTTGACTACCAAGGAGTGGGAGTCGACTACCAGCTGAGAATTAATTTCTCCTGAAACACACTGGGAGTCGACTACCAATCCCAGGGAGTCGACTACCAGCTGTCGAAATTCGACGTTTGACATGACTTTTGACAAATCTCTAATTTATTGTTCCCATGATTTTCGGGGCAAAAGTCAAAGGAATTTGAATGTTGAATTCTTCATTTTCACCTATAAATAAAGAACAATTTCTTTGAGAAACAATACATTATTGATCTTGTATTTCTTTGAGATATTATTTTCTGAAGATCGAATTGTTATTTGGCTATTTGTTTTCAAAATCCATATTACTTACTCTCTGATTTTATTCAAAAGGATTTCGAAAAACATTTTGATTTAGATCACAAAGACTTCATTCGTATCTTTGTGTGATCTAAAATCTTATTCTATCAAGCCACTAATACACATAGTTGTCTATTACTATTGGCTATAGAATTTGGGTGTAAATCCAATCTCCACCAAACAATTGTGGTGAGTTGGATATCGCTTTTCTCTATGTGTTTGCCCTTTGTTGTAAGGGTGTTTTGTTGGAAACCCTAGACAAGTCTAGGTGTTGCGGTTGGAAATCCTGGTTAAGTCTAGGTTGTTGGAAATCCTAACAAGTGAAGTTAGGTGCTTGTATTTGCCAAGACAGATAGCGGAAATCTCGTACCGGATTGGTCGAGGACTGGACGTACCCAAGGTTGTGGGGAACCAGGATAAAAATCCTTGTGTCTGTGTTTGCTTATCTGCGTTTGACTATTTATCTCTGTAAGTAATTCTCATTTACTTTGTTATTATTATAATTATTTTATTCTTGTAACTCATTTATAATATATTGCAAAGATCAATTTTTGTATCTACTTCTCTCTAATACTTCTGTGCAATTTTATATATCTTCACTAAGTATTTCATTTACTCAACTGTGCTTAATTTTCCTCTGGGAGTCGACTACTATTCATAGGGAGTCGACTACCAGAAGATTTCTATCTCTGATTTTATTTTGAAGATTGATTAAGTTGATTAAGAACCAAGCGTAGATCACTCTACTTGGTTTCTTAGGCAACATTATAAGGCTTTGAATTGTGCTTATCTATTAAGAAAGAAAAAGTTTATTTTATACAACACTATTCAAACCCCCTTCTAGTGTTGTTTGCCATCCATAGGATCCAACATTAGTGCCTTTAGGAACCCATACTTGTTTAAATTTGATTTTCTTGTTTCCATTCAAACAGTTCCTATTTGAATGACCGGCAGAACCATAAGTATAACATTTAGCATGAGCTTGGTTTCTTTTAACAACTCCATTGTGAACAATCTTCTTTTCAGCATATTTATTTACATATCCAAGACCTTTTTTATTGTTTCCATGCGATTGATAACCAAGAATGATGTCGAGTGATTTTTTCCCTACACCAAATTTCTTAATACTCAATTCTAAGTCAGAGAGCTTGGATTTTAGGTATAAGTTTTCATTCACAATCATTATACTTTTACTTATAAACCCCTTTCTATTTTCATCTTCATTTTTCTTAAGATTTTCAAATTTCTTTTCAAGAATCAAAATCTTTTCTTTGGACTTGCTATCTTCTAGTTTTAGCATGGCACAAGATTCACATTTAAGAGTTTCATGCAAACTAGTTTTTCCTTTTAGTTTTGAAATTGTAGCTTTAATATCCTCTATTTCAGAATTCATTTTATCTTCATTTTGTGAAATATGAAAATTATCCTGCTGTAATTCAAAGTTGACTTCTTTTAAAGATTTTACAGAGGATTCTTGATTATTAATTTCTAAGTTCATATTTTCACAAATATTCATAAGTTCTGGTAGAGAGAATTCATGTACCTCTGATTTTATCGAATCGATGTCTCCAATCAGACACAAGGATGTGTGAGCAACTTCCTCTTCTGGTTCATCCTCGTCATCGTCATCCCACGTCACATCAAGTGATCTTCCTTTTGATTCTGACGGGGTATCCTTCAAAGTTGGACAATTCTTCATAAAGTGTCCTTGTTTCCTGCATTTGAAACAATGTACAGACTTAGTAGTATTCTGTTTAGAAGAAATGTTTGAAGGATTAAACTTATTAAAGCGATTGAACCTTTTTGACATTTCAGACTTTCCTTGCGGTGTCTTGATGTATCTTCTGAAGCCTCTGACCATCTGGGCCTGCTTATCATCAAGATCGTCGTCGCTTTCTTCAGCTTTGAATGCTATAGACTTAGCATCTTTGGCTTCTCTCTTTTCCCGTGACTCGATGGTTTTCAGCTCCAGCTCAAGGGACATTAGGTTCCCAATCAAATCATCCAAGTTCAATTTGGAGAGATCTCGAGCTTCTTGAATTGCAGTTACCTTTGGACGTAAAGTACTTGGCAAGGCTCGAAGGATTTTCCTTACCAGTTCCACGCTTGGGTATGTCTTTCCAAGTGCCTTTGAGTTGTAGATGATGTCTGTATATCTTGCATACATGTCCTTGATCGTCTCTGCAGGTTTCATGTGGAAGCCATCGTATTCAGTGCTGAGAAGCGCTAGTCTGGATTCCTTGACTTGAGATGTTCCTTCGTGTGTTACTTACAGAGTTTGCCAAATTTCCTGTGCAGTTAAACAGTGGGAAACACGATTAAATTCAGTCTTATCAAGTGCACAAATTATTGCATTCATTGCTTTTCCATTTAATGAAAACAATTTTTTATCATTGTCATCCCATTTATCCTCAGGTTTTGGGATTTCAGTATTCTCAATTGTTAAGACAGGTGATGAATATCCAGTAGCAACAATTTTCCCGACATCATAATCATCAGATACTAAATAAATTTTCATCCTAGCTTTCCAGTAGGCAAAATCAGTTCCATTGAATTTTGGGGGTCTAACAGTGAATTGACCTTCAGTAAATGCTGAATCATAAAGACTCATTGTAAACTAGACTTAAATGGTCAAGCCTTGTGCTCTGATACCTATTGTAGGATCTAAAATAGGCCTAGAGGGGGCGGGTGAATAGGCCAATGACCAATTATCGCTTGATAAAATTTAGTCTAGATAAAACTTAAAAAACTTCATGAGATAAATGTGCAGAAAATAAACAGTAGAAGCAATCACAAAGTACACACATCATTTATCTTGGTTAGGTCCCTCCAAGACCTACATCCAGCCTTCAAAGTATCCACTAGATTTATAGTATCCAATAGTACAGACACACGAACTCAGTGCACCGACACTGATTCTCAAGCCTATACCCTAGCTCACCAAAGCTCATATACTACAACACTAGCAGTACTTCCCTGTCTAACTTGCACTTCACAAATTAAGACTCCAATAAACTTAGAGTAGAAAGAATTACGTTACAAACCGATCAAAAATACCGCAAATCACACAATATAAATAAGGAGTAAGAGTTTAGAAAGCTCATTGACAAGCGTTTATATTTTATATATTCACGCACGTCTTCTTCGTGATTTTTCGTTGTTTTCCGTCGTTTCATATCCGTTCTTTTGTGTTTTTTGTATCTTTTCACTTTCTCCGTGTTTTTGTGCAAATGCAGGAGTTTCCAGCGTTGGGGACACTCAAAGCAGATATCACGAGTCCTCGGAGCAACGGGAGGAGTCACGTGCGATCCAGAGGGCCAAAGTCAAAGAAAACCAAGTTTCAGCCCCCAACCGATCGGTTGGACAAAGCCAATCGATCGGTTGATGCACGCGTATCCGACCCGGATATGAGCTGAAGAGAAGAGCAGCTCACCCGATCGGTTTGCCGATCGGGTGAGATCGACAGAGATCTCTATCTTTTTGGGCTTAATTCCAACCGATCTGGTGACATCTCACCTGATCAGTTCATCTGTAGCCGCATTTCTCAAATTGACGAACCGACGGTGCCACCCGCTCAGCTAACAAACCGGTTGAAGCTTCTGAAGCCCGATAGGCAAAACGAATAGCAGCTCACCCGATCGGTTGATGCTTCAACCAATCAGGTGACCTCATTTTCTAAATATAGTTGACCTAGGTTTTCAGAAACGGGATCCTTTTTGTATTTTCTGTTTTTGGGACTTGTGACGGCTGGAATTTTCTCTTGTTTTGTAAGTGTTCTGATTGTATTGAAACTTTAATATAGTATTAATATCATTACTAGCAACTCTTTTCTATTGCCTGATTATGATTTCAACCGTTGAATTTCGTTTAGATTGTATTTTTGCCATGAATTGTGAGTAGTTCCCTAATCTGGGATTTTGGTGCAAACCCCTTCGTGTGTTCTCCCTAGAACGACCATAGGAATAGGATTTCGATAGGGTTTAGGAATTTAGATGGTTACGCGGGGTGTTTCATTGTCATTGGCGGGAGAAAGACCGCCTTTGACCGTCGGGCCAAGGGGGAATAAAATTGGCGTTTGACTCCCTAGCCACAGCTCACGCCTCTAGTGAAGACATTGAATCCTAGCGCGTGGGAACGACATGATGAGATGTCGGGAGTAATCGTTTCGAGCTTAGTGCTCCTGGAGTCGGTCGGTGTTAATGGACATGGGAATGCCCACTGACCGAACCCGGGTAGTCCTTGCGTATCATCCTGGGCATCGACCGGAATATCGGACCCATGTGATGCATGTATCACTCTTAGAGGCAATGTCTCACCACTAACCCTAAAATCCAATCGTTATCCTATCCGTCAGTCGTAATAGAGAGGGCACACGATAGGGTGGAAACCAATGTCCTAGGTTCCCTTTTATATATTTCATCCTTCGTATTCATATCCTGTGACAACCTACCGATCGTTCGGGCTAGCTCACCCGTCGGGTGAACCGGTTCATACTTGACATCAAGCACAAAACATGCCTCCTTGAGTTCGACCCCCAAGCCACACTACAACACCGTGCACTTGCGGTTACAAATATTTAAATTTGGTATCCCTGATTCCTTTGCCTACAGTGCCAAATCTAGGGGACGTCAAGCTTTATGACGCCGTTGCCGGGGCGGCAACGTGTTTGTTTTCTTTAGAACCCTGTGAACCTTAGAGTCTAGTTCACATCCTCACCGCGCGATAATTTTCGCATTCTAAATTTTCATTTTTTGTTTTCTATTCTTTATTTTCTGTTTTTATCTGTTTCTATACCATACTTGCTTCACGGGTGTTTCGTGATTTTTCATGCGCAAGAATACAAGGAGTTTCGACGACTTGATTCCTCTTGACCCAGAGATTAACGCCACCGTGAGGCGTCTGAATGCAGAGAGGAGAAGAAGGGAAGAAGTTGAAACCATGGGAGAAAATACTCCTCCTCAGAAGTCCCTACTGGAGTACTCGATGCCATCCATCGGGTCCATGTCTAGCATCCAACCACCGGCTATCATGGCCGGGAGTTTCAAGCTAAAGCCGTCATTAGTGACGTGCATCTAACATGATCAATTTTTAGGGGCACCTATGGAGAGCCCAATCGAGCATCTGGACTCGTTCTTGGAGAAGTGTGACACCTTCAGAATCAACAGTGTCACGACTGAAGCTATCCGACTCAAATTGTTCCCCTTCTCTCTGCGGAACAAAGCCAAGCAATGGCTCAGGGGAAAGGACCCCAATAGTTCACCACTTGGGAGAAGCTGTCTAATGCCTTCTTGAACAAGTTCTTTCCCCCAGGAAAGACGATGAAGCTGAGGAGCGAGATCTCCTCCTTCTCCCAAGCCAGCCACGAGTCCTTGCACGAAGCATGGATGAGATATAAGGAGATGCAGCGTAGATGCCCTCACCACGAGCTCCCTAAATGGCAAATTATAAATTTGTTTTACAACGGGTTGAGGGATGATCTGAAATCATAAATGGACGCCGCGGCTGGGGGGGGGGGTCCTTTATGTCAAGAAATGAGGAAGATGCCGGTAACATTCTGGAGAATATGGCATCAAATAATGAGAGGTGGTGTGATGAGCGCGCCACGTCCAAATCTGGAGGTATTCACAGAGTTGAAGAGGTGGACAAATTATCTAGAAAATTCGATTTGCTATCGACCCAGATCTTGGCGCTCATGGTAGGAGCTGGTGGTGCCAACACCTAACAAGTAGCAGCGATGGAAGCTGATGTCCTGGGAGATTTTGAGGGTGGTGATATCTCACCACCGATGGATCAAGCAAGCGCTCTTTTCTACAACCCGACGGGTAACGTGCCATATCCACCAAGGACTAGCTCAAATCCGGCTTATTCTCCCAATAACCGCAACCACCCAAATCTGAGCTATATGGCACCATATCAGCAGCCCCATCAACCGCAACAACAATTGTATCGGCCACCTTGGCAGCAGCAGCAGTCGTACCAGCATCAACAACAGCCCCAGCAGATGTACCGACAATATCCCCGAAGAATCAGCAGCCCCCTCCACAGCAGCAACCATATAACCCAAACAGGGTAATCTCTTCGGTCGAGAGCCTCTTGACCCAATATATAACGAACCAAGAGAGGACGAACCAGCAGCTACAGATGGGACAGAAGACCCTGGCCGATCAAGTAACCCAGCTGGGGTTACAAGTGGAAAATCTTCAGAGGGCTCAGAGCCAATTGCCTGGTCAGCCGGAAGTAAATCCTAGGGGGCCGAATCAGACATTGGCATTGACGCATGACCATGCCAATGTGTCTGCGATAGTATTGAGGAGCGGCACTCAGATTCCAACTAGGGCGCCTGCTAAAGAACCTGAGGCTCCATTGCTCCATGGGCAACCAAATGTGAAAGCAAATGTCGATGGAGATTCGTCATCAAAGACCATGACTCCGGAGGGAGTCTCTGAGGAAGAAAAGAAGAAGAACGAAGAGGGAAACTTGAGAGTATTCAAGCCCGTTGTGCCATTCCCACAACGACTTGCCAAGGGGAAGATTGATGAGAAATATGGCAAGTTCTTTAATATGGTTAAAGACTTGAGCTTGCAGATCCCTTTCCTCGAGGCTATAGAGACTATACCTTCCTATGCGAAATTATTGAAGGATTTGGTGACGAGGGGTTCCAGAAAAGAAAAAGTTGTCCTCACAGCGGAGTGCAGCACTCTGATTCAACGAGCAAGTCTGCCAAAACTCAAGGACCCAGGGAGCTTCTCTATCCCATGTTCGATTGGAGAGGTGAAGATCAATCGGGTGCTCATCGATTTGGGTGCGAGCATCAGTCTGATGCCTCTATCTTTATTCAAAAGGATCAGAATGGGGGACCTTGAACCCACCGGTATGACGCTACAACTTGCAGACAGATCAGTCAAGTATCTGGTGGGGATTGTGGATGACTTACCGGTAAACGTCAGAGGCGTACATGTGCCTGTAGATTTTGTTGTGATGGAAATGCCGGAAGACAATCACACCTCGATCATCCTCGGAAGGCCCTTCATGGTGACCACTGGCGTGCTTATTGATGTGAAGAAAGAGAAGCTGTCCCTAAATGTGGGCAACTAGAAGGTTGAATTTGATTTGGGACTATCTATGAAGCATCCGTCTAAGGAGCAAAGTTGCAATGTGCTGGAAGCTGAAGAGGAATGTGTAGTAGAAGCTGGAGCTTGGGAGATCCTCTCGAGGAACCCCCGTGAAAGCTTGGGGAGCCTCGAGGAACATGCTGGGTTGGAAGAAGAAGAAGTAACCGGAGAAGTGTTTTCCTCCGTGACGACCCCTCCCGGATTCTAGAAGGCTGCTCCGACGAGGAGAAAAGGAAAAAAGCCCATAGGGCTCACTACTGAGGAAGTCCGGATCCTACGAAAAGTGGCGGTCGACGCCAATGTGAGGGAGAAGCCCTCGGACACCACCAATGGGAGGATCATCGAGAGCGTCTACTTATCACCACTATCGACACCAAGGGCCACCACTCCGAAAGCTGAAAGGATGCCGATCAATGGGCATCACCCGCATCAACCCCCTTGAAAATCATATACCGGGAGTCGAGCAAACGACTTTAAACAACAACGCTTCATGGGAGGCAACCCATGTTCTAAACCTTCGTCGTTATTTTAGGAGTAGTTTTCTTATTTTTGGTAAATAAACACTGACATGTGTTTATATTTTATATATTCACGCACGTCTTCTTTGTGATTTTCCGTTGTTTTCCGTCGTCCCGTACTCGTTTTCTTGTGATTTTTAGTTTTCTCACTTCTCCGTGTTTTTGTGTATATGCAGGAGATTGCCAGCGTTGGGGACATATAATGAAGATATCATGAGCCCCTGGAGCAATGGGAGGAGTCACGCACGATCCAGGGGGTCAAACGATGAAGATTGCCATGTTATAGCCATCAATCGATCAGTTGGACGCATCCAACCGATTGGTTGATGCACGCGTATCTGACCCGGACGAAGGCTGAAGCGAAGTGCAGCTCAACCGACCGGTTCATCGATCGGTTGAATCCAACAGAGCTCTCGGCCATTTGAAGCTGAATTCCAACCGATCGGGTGACATCTCACCCGATCGGTTCATCTGTAGCTGAATTTTCCAAACGATGACCCGTAGATCTCAACCGATCGGTTCGATGATCATGTGAGATCGGCAGTGTTCTCTGTTTTTTTGGGCGAAACTCCAACCGATCGGTTGATAACTCAACCGATCGGTTCATCTGAAGCTGCAGTTCTCCAAACAATTACCCGAACGCACCAACCGCTCTCCTCAGCGACTGGATTGAGCTTCTGAAACCCGCTGCTGAAACACCAAGCAGCTCACCCGATCGGTTGATGTTTCAACCGATCGGGTGACGTCGATTTGTATAAATAGTTGCCCTAGGTTTCAGAAAACGGGGCTGTTGTTATTTTCTGTCTTTTTCTTGTATGGTGACGGCTGGAATTTTATTGCTTTTTGTAAGTCTTCTGATTGCTTTCAAACTTTGATATTATCTTATTAACATTGCTACTACCTCATTCCAATTGCCTGATCATGATTTTTACGGTTGAAATTTGTTTAGACTGCTTTTAAGCTATGATTTGTGAGTAGTTCCCAAATCTGGGATTTTGGTGGAAACCCCTTCGTGGGTTCTCCCTAATGCGTCCATAGGACTAGGAAATCGATAGGGATTAGGAATTTAGATGGTTACGCGGGGTGTTTCATTGTCATTGGCGGGAGAAAGACCGTCTATGATCGTCGGGCAAAGGGGGAATAAACTTGGCGGTTGACTCCATTGCCACAGCTCACGTCCCTAGCGTAGACATTGAATCCTAGCGCGTGGGAACGACATTATGACATGTTGGGAGTTACCGTTGCGAGCTTAGTGCTCCTGGACTCGGTCGGTGTTAATGGACATGGGAATGCCCACCGACCGAACTTGGGTAGTCCTAGCGTATCATTTCCTTTTATATCGTTTAGCCTATGGTCTGATTAGCGAGAAAAATCTCCTTTGCCCAAGTGTTTAGAATCCGATTTCTTTTTTATTTTACTTGGTGCAAATCCCCTCGTCGTGTACCGTTCTCCCACTTGGGAGAAAGACCGCCTCTGACCGTCGGGCCAAGGGGGAATAAACTTGGCAGTTGACTCCCTAGCCACAGCTTACGCCCCTAGCGTTGACATCGAGTCCTCGCGCATGGGAACGACTTGGATGAAATGTTGGGAGTTATCATTGTGTCCTTAATGCTCCCGGTTGCGGAGGGTATTAATGGACATGGGAATGCCCACCGTCTGAAACCAGGTAGACCTAGCGTACTGGGCATCGACCGGAATATCAGGCCCATGGGACGCTAGGTATCACCTTTTGGGGCAATGTCTCAGCCAGGGTTAAGTTGAATGCCAAGTGTCATGAGTGCTCTCACCCGTGTTAGCGGGGATTCATTTCGTGTCTTTTTCATTTCTTTCTTTTATTTCTTCACTACTCACTCTTATTATCCGCGTAGCTCTCACACAACCTAGTAGCCATTCAAGCCATCCACCTCACTATGTTCGATAAACTCGCACCCTACACTAACCGTGCACTTGCGGTAAAACGACACCACACCCAAACCGTAAATGGCGCACCGGTCAAACACTGGTATGGGGATAATCATGGGGAGACTTAGACGAATTTTGTGTTTTTACAGGAAATTGCCCTCAACCGATCGGGTGAATTATCAACCGATCAGTTGAGATGTATCTGAAAGATGTCCGTATCAAGAAATCAGCCAACCGATCGGTTGGCATATGAGGCAGACCGGGTGGAAGATCGGGCGACATGGCAGAACTCTCGGGAAAATTTTGGATTAAATCAACCGATCGGTTGAGCTGAAGCGGTGATCGGGTGGAAGACCGGGTGAAGTCAACAGTGCTCTCGGGAAAATTGTGAAGCGCCAACTGATCGGTTGAAAACTCAACCGATCGATTCTCCTATAGCTGCCTTCCAACGGAATTTTTCGAAAACTTATCCAACTGATCTGGTGAGATCTCACCCGATTGGTTCGCCTAAACCCTATAAATAACCACCGACTCAACCGATTCATTTTCATCGACTTGTCTCTCTCTTCCCGTCGTTTCGTCTCCCCATTCCCTCAACCGGCCATCTACCACTCTCCCACAACTCTAGATCTCACTCTCCCCACTTCCTCCATCTCCCTCTTCATCAATCCCACTCCCATCCACCCCACTCAACCCCAATTTTGCCCTAGCCCTAAAGCCTAATCCCCCATTTTGGAAAATTCTCTTTTTGTTGGATCGACGTGCTGCGGCTTCACGAAAAGCTCCATTGCGTTGTGGGAGATCCTTTGCGAGTAAAGAATCGCTTTGATATTGGGTAAATTCGTTCCTAAGCTTAGCTATTTACTTTACCCAAGTATTTGTATTTTGCTCAATTTGTCGCTTGATTGTGTGCATCTATATCATCTTGCACTTTCATCACACCCACACACTCATGGCCAAGGACAAAGGTAAGGGAATCATGAGGGAAGAGGAGCCATCTCGTAAGAGACACAAGTCTACACGTCCACATGCACGTGTACTTCAACCTCCCCCGACCCAACCTCCACCCCAACCAATCATCCCTCCCGAGGACCCACTGATGGGACCGGCGGGATACCGTTTCCTGAGTCGTGAACATAAATATTTTTATAATAGACTCAACGAACAGTCAAACCTATCCACTAAGTTTGCACATGCCCAAACTCTGATCGATCTCGGAGTTTTCTCCGAGGTTGAGACTCTATTTGCTAACCTAGGATGGGTACCTTTCTTAAACTCCCACGCCCAATCTTACCTCACCCTCACACTAGCATTCCAATCTTCCCTCAAATGTAAGGCGGGGTCCATTGTCGATTTCCGCGTCCGAAACCGAAACATCCGCACACACCTGAACACAATCAATATCATTTTTGGTTTCCCCATTCTAGGCGGCGACGACATCCGTCCCTATGAATATCATCGCGACTTCGATGTCGATATTTTTTTGGGGTCGCCTCACCCTCCACGACCGATATCCTCGAGGCAAGGCCAAGGCATACTCGATCATCCACCCAGTATTTCGTTTAGCCCACCGTATCGTATCTAACACTTTCTTTCCCAGGGACGAGTCAGGTACCGTGACTGACGTCCCCCACGTTTTGCGTGTTTGATGTGTGTAATATATGATTGGGGGCGTGAGATTTAAATATTTATAACCGCAAACGCACGGTGTTGTAGTGTGGCTTGGGGATCGAACTCAGGGAGGCGTGGTTGACCAAATTCACCCCATGGGTGAGCTAGCCCGAATCGGTAGATGGGTTGTCATGGAAATAGAATGCGAGGGATAAACAATATAAAGAGAAACCCGGGACTTCGGTTTCCACCATATCGTACGATTCTCGCCAATACGACCATCGGATGTGATAACGATCAGAATTAGGGTCTAATGGTGAGACGTTACCTCTAAGAGTGATACCAGCGTCCCATGGGCCCGATATTCCGGTCGGTGCCCAGGATGATATGCCGGACTACCCGGGTTCGGTCAATCGACATTCCCATGTCCATTAACACTGACCGACTCCAGGAGCACTAAGCTCGCAACGATAACTCCCGACATCTCATCCTGCTGCTCCCGCGCGCTAGGATTCGATGTCTACGCTAAGGGCGTGAGCTATGGCTAGGGAGTTAACCGCCAAGTTTATTCCCCCTTGGCCCAACGGTCAAAGGCGATCTTTTTCCTGCCGATGACAATGAAACACCTTGCGTAACCGATAGATTCCTAATCTCTATCGATTTCCTAGTCCTATGGACGCATTATGGAGTACCCACGAAGGGGTTTCCACCAAAATCCCAGATTTGGGAACTACTCACACATATTTGCTAAAAATCAATCTAAATGAAAATCGACCGTTAAAAACATAATCGGGCAATAGAAATGCGGTAGTAGTAATGCAATTAAGATAATATCAAAGTTTGGTTAAGATCAGAACACTTACAAATAACAAAGAAATTACAGCTGTTACAAGAGAGGAAAACAGTAAAAAATTACAACTCTCCGTTTCTGGAAACCTAGGGATTCTATATATAGAAAACGATATCACCCGATCGGGTGAAGAATCACCCGATCGGGTGACCTGCTGCGAACTTCGGCAGCGATCTTCAGGCCTTCACCCGGTCAGGCGACACGGTCAGTTGGCGGAAGCTTCTAGCTGTTTAGATCTTGGCGTCATCGGGTGAACCGATCGGTTGATAAATCAACCAATCGGTTGGAATTGTTGCCCAAAAAGACAGAAACTTCGGACATTTTGGCACGGTCTGCTGGCGGTCGGGTGAGCTCTCCGGGTCATCTCTTCGAGGAAATGGCTACAGATGAACCGATCAGGTGAAGATCACCCGATCGGTTAGATTTCAGCTCCAATTTTCTAGAGAGAATAGTCGGGCTGAACTGGTCTCCGACCCAGACGGTTGACACTCTCGTTGCTTCAGCGGCTGTCTGGGTCGTGCACGCGTGCATCACCCGATCGGTTGGCGTATCCAACCGATCATGTGGGGGGGTTGAAAGATGGAGATCTTTGTCGTTTGACCCCTGGATCACACGTGACTCCTCCCGTTGCTTCAGGGACTTATGATATCGTCGTTATATGTCCCCTACGCTGGCAAACTCCTGCAAACACGTAAAAACACGGAGAAGTGAAAGAAAACAAGAAAATACGAGAAAATAGATACAAGACGGCGGAAAATAACGAAAAAACATAAAAGAAGACGTGCGTGAATATATGAAATATAAATGCACGTCAAAATCCCCCAAGCTGAACCATTGTCCTCGAGGAAGATGAGTGAGAGTAGGAGCTCGGAGGGAGAAAATAGAGAGAAAGAGAGAAAAAGAGAACTCTAAATCCTAAATCGCCCGTCAGGGCCAACAAAATCAAAAACGACACACCAATCAAGAAAACGCCAAATCCACTTCACTAAACCAAGGAACACGAGTCCAGACAAGTGCCGTGGGCCCACGCGATGAAGCACGAGTGAGTGTGGTCGTGTGCTAGCAGACGGTGTCTCTATCTACATTGTGCTATAAGCTCCATATACACAAATCCAAGAAAAGACCCAAATATCGATTCGATTCGAAATAAGCGGTGAATATATAGCTCAAGCATGCATGAGAAGAGTATGAGAATAGAAACGCATCATGTGTCAGGGACTCCACAGCTAGGGACTCGGACATCACCACACTATCGCCTATATAATAGCTAGAAATTCCCTATTCCAAGTGTTTTCGAAAGCGATAGGGGTTGAGATGATGTGGAGTAGAACACTCAGTGCAAATTCTCGCCTCCCCTTTATTCTCGATAGGTAGGGAAATATTCACACACATTTTTTTGGGTTTTGGATATATGTATTTTTTTCTGGATTTTTTTGGCTATACATATGTATTTTTTTCTTTCTTTTCTCTTTTCTCTCTTTTTTTAGATTTTTGGATTTTGGGGTATATACACGTGTGTACTCTCCCAAGTGGGAGAACGGTACACGACGAGAGGATTTGCACCAAGTAAAAATAAAAAAAGAAGTCGGATTCTAAACACTTGGGCAAGGGAGATATTTCGCTAATCAGAGCATAGGCTAAAATGGGTTATCCTAGTCCTAATTGTGGAATCCCGACACATGTGAAATGAAGAATACGATATTTATATTCATGCATACAGAAGCAGATAAGAGAGGCAAATACCACATATTCAAATCGAAGCATGATAATCTAGGGGTCATTCCTGGACAGGTATATAAAACAAAATCACAAAGTAGAAGCACACCAAACAGCTGGGCACGACACACGACTCACAAAAAAGGCTAAGTGGACCCACGATGCATGAAATGCAAGATGACTCGACTTCCTAGGGTTAGTGAATGTGATTATCGAAGCCATGCTAGGTGTGTGTGTGATTTTTGTGGCAATTCATCATAGGGTTCATCTCTAGGAGAAAGAGATAAAAAGAAGAAAAGAAAAAAATAAAAACACGATAAAAACGACTCAGAAACGAAGAAAAAGACACAAATGACGCACGAAGTGCGACTCACCCAAGATGAAACTTGCATTGCCCTCAATGCAATAAGAGTAAACACGGGAGGGCAATGAAAATGGGGGGGGGGGGGATACGCACTGACACAAAAAGAAATGAAAAACAAGAAAACCACACAAATGAAACTGAAAATAAGAATAAAAATAAAGATCACACCACACGACATAGAAACAGAAAATAAAAATAGAAAATCACACGACACAACATATACAAAAAACACACAAAGAAAACATCACACGACAGCACACAGAAAAAATGACTTCCCCCAAGCTAGACATGACAATGCTAGCGATATGATGTGATCATGAAAATGCAGAGATATGCAAGGGGCAAAAAATCAGTCAGAGCTACTGGTGGTAGAGTGGTAAGGGGATGGGGAAGAGGGTGGGGATTAGCGGAGAAAAGAATCCTCAGAGGCCGAAGAGGGTGTGCCGACAGGAGTGGGTGGGGCAATGGGCTTGACCTCCGGTGGATCATGGTGGAAATGCACTGGTGGATCATGGTGGATAATGACCGCACCGGGTGGAACCGACAGACGGATGACAATCGGGGGGATCCACGGGTGGAAATTGTACGAGTGAGGCATACCAAGGATCCGGGTAGAACTCTCATAGTAGATGTGAAGTACGAATAGGGAGGCGTGTAGGGGATGAGGGTGGGAGGATGGCAAAAGCAGTGCAGGCAGGACTATAGAGATAGACCGCGAGATCCTCACCAAAAGGAGTATGCATACCGATAGCGATCAAATAGTCGCGATCGATACGGCTATGTCCCGGTACAATAGGGAGGTCGGGCGGCATCCTCATGACACAACTGACAATAAGAGTAATCATTCCCCCACAACATATAAAGCCAGTAGTTGCGCGGCTAACGGATAAGATCTCGTGGATGATCCAATGAGCGGTGTCTATGGGTAATGGGATATTGCCATGAATCCTGTCATGGGACATGTCGTAAAGAAAGAGGAGCTCATCCCTAGATACTGTGGATACATCTACACGAGCGAAAATGGTGTTGGCAAGGAAGCAATGGGCGAAGCGGTAGCATGGATGTATGATGTAGGAGGCGAGGGCTACCGCTGGAAAGGTGGTATATCGGGTGAATCGTTGCCAAACACCATCAGCCTGAAAGTGAGAAATGATGTCAGATCGATCATGAGTTGAGCATTCAACATGGAGATCAGGGTGAGGGAAGTTTAGAATATTGTTAAGCGTGTTGAAGCTCATGGAAAAATCACAATTGAAGGCCCGGAAGGTGAAACCATGATCAGACACCTCGAGAGAACTGAGGAACTCAAGTGTGAGATTCCTGTGTGTATTGGCGTGGGTCCACAGAAGAAAATCACAACCTATAAAGCGAAAAAGTGCGCTGATGCCCCGAAGGAGTCCAAGAGATTCGAGAGTGGGGGAGTCGGCAAAAAGAGTAGGTCGCATCGGGCGATGAATAAGGGCTTATAAGTGATCGGATTGCTCTTCAGAAGAAGGGTTTATGCCAAGAAAAGAAGGGGAAAAGGGGCCGTATAGGGGATGTCTGCGTGACGATGAGGCTATCTCCTTTCCCCTCCCAGACATGGTGAAACGACACGAGGAAGAATGATGGAGCGGGATATGGTGTATATGAAGATGATGAAGCAGATAAAGTGTGCAAAAAAAAATTCAAGACATTGCATAAAATGAAAGAAATGTGAAGAGTGGAAAGAGGTTACCCATCAACGTTGTAAGATCAAGCACACGAAAGACCCCACGCAATATAAGGAAGCGATTTGGGAAGCCGCCGCTGGTTGATCCGACAAGAATCGAAATTTTCGAAAATTTGGGAGTTAAGGTTAGGGTTTGGACGTTTGATGAGTGAATGTTGTTGATGGGAAGGGTGGCGATGGTGGGGGAGTATGGGAATGAGTGAGGATGAGGATTTAGGGGCAGTGGGGTAGATGGAGGAGATTGATTCGGCAGATGGAGGAGGAGAGACGCGTGTTTGGGGGTTTGGGGGTCGGGTGGTCGAAGTCGTGCGAAGGGGAGAGATATATAGGGGCGAAAGCGAACCGATCGTGTGAGTTTTCCCCCGATCGGTTCGGTAAGTTCGAAAATTTTCCTTCGGCCAACAGCTACAGGTGAACCCATCGGGTGATTTTTCACCCTATCGGTTGACCGCTTCCCAAATCTTCCCGAGAATACCGTGACTTTTTACCCGATCAGTCACCCGACCGCAGCTTCACTCAACCGATCGGTTGATATATCCCCCAAATTTCCTGAGAAATCAGCCCTTCTCACACAATCAGCCACCCGGTCTCAGTTTGCTTCACCCGACCGGTTCGCTGGAGAACAGATATTGGCCATTGTCTGATACATCTCACCCGATCGGTTGAATGGTCACCCGATCGGGTGAGGGCTTGTTTCCTGCATAAATTCACAAATGGCCTAAGTCTCTCGATGAAAGTCCCAGTGGCTGGATTTATTTATAAAAATAGAAAAAATTAAGCTAAAAATAAGCCTAAAAACAAAGGTGAGAGTTTAGAACATTGGTTGCCTCCCATGAAGCGCTTTTGTTTAACGTCGTTTGCTCGACGCCTCATTTGGTGGTCAATTAGGATCCGGAGGGTTTGAGGAAGAGTCGTCGGTCGTTGAGAATCTGACCGGAGAGAATGCTGGTTCTCCTACCGCATATTGTTTAAGGCGCTACCTGTTGACTTTGAATGGCTCATCTTTTCCCATTATCTCGATAGCCCCATGCAGGAAGACCTTGGTGACACGGAAAGGTCCCGACCACCTTGACTTGAGCTTTCCAGGAAAAAGCTTCAGCCTCGAGTTGAATAGGAGAACTAAGTCTCCTTCCTTGAATTCCCTCTTTAGGATGCGCTTATCGTGCCACCGCTTCAGCTTCTCCTTGTAGATCCGGGCATTTTCATAAGCATTGAGCCGGATCTCGTCGAGCTCGTAAAGTTGTAACTGTCGGTGGCCTCCAATCTCATTGGCGTCAAAGTTTAGATTCTTGATTTCCCAAAATGCCTTGTGTTCCAATTCCACGGGTAGATGGCATGCCTTCCCGTAGACAAGCCAATAGGGGGTCGTGCCGATCGGAGTTTTAAATGTCGTCCTGTAAGCCCAGAGCGCGTCAGGATGTTTTGATGACCAATCCTTCCTAGAGTTGGCCACAGTCTTCTCCAGTATGCTCTTGATCTCCCGGTTATAAACTTCCACTTGGCCGCTAGTCTGCAGGTGGTAGGCACGCCTTACTCGGTGCTGCACCCCATATTTCTTCAAGAGAGCTTCGAATTTCTTCTCTATAAAGTGGCTCCCTCCGTCACTGATCAAAACTCGAGGTATATCGAACCACGGGAAGATGTTGTTTTTAAAGAACTTGGCGACCACTCGGGAATCATTAGTAGGACTGGCTATCGCTTCAACCCACTTTGATACGTAGTCCACGGCTACCAAGATATACTGGTTCCCAGAGGAGGAGGGGAACAGTCCTATGAAGTCGACCCCCCACACATCGAAGTTCTCGACCTCTAAGATGTAGTGCTGAGGCATCTCGTTCCTCTTGGAGATGTTCCCCGTCCTTTGGCATTTGTCGCAGGCTTGGACATAAGCGTGTGTGTCTTTAAAGAGGGTTGGCCAGTAGAATCTGCTCTGGAGGATTTTCGCAGTTGTCTTATAGGCGCTCACATGACCTCCACATTGCTGATCATGGCAATGGGAAATTATGGAGGTCGCCTCAGTTTTAGGAATGCACCTTCATATCACCCCATCATTGCAGGTCTTGTACAAATGGGGGTCGTCCCAATAAAATTTATGGACCTTATGGAAGAATTTCTTCTTCGGCTGATAGCTCACATTGTGGGGGAGATGGCACATGTCAGATAGTTTGCGATGTCGGCGTACCATGGAGTCCAAGCAGAAGAGACGGAGAAGAGATGCTCGTCAGGGAGCGAATCATCAACCGGAGTAGCATTCAAATCGAGGGTAGGCATTCTGGACAGGTGATCGGCAACGACATTCTCCGCCCCCTTCTTGTCTTTGATTTCCAGGTCGAATTCCTGGAGGAGGAGAATCCATCTAATGAGCCGCGGCTTAGCCTCCTTCTTGCTCAATAGGTATTTGAGAGCCGCGTGATCCGTGTGCACGATCACCTTCGCACCAACGAGATATTACCGGAACTTGTCCATGGCGTAGATGACTGCTAGCAATTCTTTTTCCGTGGTTGTATAATTTCTTTGGGCAACGTCAAGGGTCTTGCTCGTATAATATATAACATGAAGATTTTTATCCTTCCTCTACCCCAAGACGGCTCCAACGGCATAATCACTAGTGTCGCATATTAGCTCAAAGGGTAGATTCCAGTCCGGCGGCTGAATCACGGGCGTGGAAATCAAGGCTTGCTTCAGAAGGCGGAAGGCTTCCATACACTCCTCGTTGAAGACGAAAGGTGCATCCTTCACGAGGAGTTGGGTCAGCGGCCTGGAATCCTGGAGAAGTCTTTTATGAAGCGGCGGTAGAATCCCGCGTGCCCCAAAAAACCACGGACTCCTCGAAGATTGAGCGGTGGCGAAAGCTTTTCAATCACCTCTACTTTCGCCTTATCTACCTCAATTCCTCTCGAAGAAATGACGTGTCCCAGCACAACTCCTTCTTGGACCATGAAATGGTATTTCTCCCAGTTCAGGACTAGACCCTTGTCTTGACACCTCTCTAGGACTTTAGTTAGATTGCTGAGGCATGAGTCAAACTCAGTTCCATAGACGGAAAAATCGTCCATGAAAACCTCCATGATATCATGGGAGTAGTCGGAGAAGATTGCGGACATTAGTCTTTGGAATGTAGCCGGGGCGTTACAAAGCCCAAACAGCATTCTTCTATAAGCATATGTACTAAATGGGCAAGTAAAAGTCGTCTTCTCCTGGTCATTGTTATGGATAGGGATTTGAAGGAATCCGGAGTACCCGTCCATGAAACAGAAGTAGTTGTGCTTTGCCAGACTCTCAAGCATCTGATCAATGAAAGGGAGAGGGTAGTGATCCTACCTCGTGGCCTTGTTCAGCTTTCTATATTCAATGCACATCCGGTACCATGTGACGGTCCTCGTAGGTATGAGCTCATTTTTCTCGTTACGAACCACCGTCATTCCTCCTTTCTTAGGTACGACGTGCACCGGGGTAACCCAGCGACTATCGGAGATAGGGTATATGATACCGGCATGTAGAAGCCTAACAATCTCCTTTTTGACCACCTCCATCATTATGGGATTTAGTCTCCGATGCGACTCAATTGAGGAGGCTTGCTCATCCTCAAGCAGTATCCTATGTGAGCAGAGGCCTAAGCTAACTCCTTTCAAGTCTTCAATTGCATATCCGAAAACACGCTTAAACCTTTTTAAAACACCAAGAAATTTGGTCATCTGGTCTTCAGGTAGCGAGGAGTTCACTATGACCTGCAGAGTCAAGTCCTTCCCCAAATATTCATATTTTAGTCCCGCGGGCAACTCTTTCATCTCAACTTCATGAGGTCCCGACGCATATTTCTCAAGCTGAGAATCCTCTAGTGAAAGGACTTCTTCGTGGATCTCTTGAAAGCTAGCATTCGGAACCTCACTCCCAGCCGTGGTTTCACATGGCAAAGCCTCACAAGGTGAGAAGGGGTCAACGGAGGATGGTTCTGGGTCTTTCTCAAGCTCATAATAATTATCCGGGAAGAAGGCCTCAACGTGGAAACATGTTTCAATAGTCGTTGGTTCCCCATCTCTGCTTCCGGCTTCCTCATTTTCACAAGATTTGGGATGCTCTATAGAAGTCTGCAAGGAATAGATCGATTCCTGTTCAAAGTGCTCGACAGACTCTACCTGGTATTTTTCCTGACAAAACTCATAGTAGGTGAACAATTCTCCCCCACTGAATTCGGAACCAGGCATGTCAATATAGGCCACTTCATCTGGAGGAAGGAGAGTTGTCGTGACTAGGTGCAGCTACGTATCATGATACCTCCTTTGATTTTCCACAGCAGCAGACAAAAGGGATAAAATGTTCGAGGCATTTAGGGATTCTGTCAAACTCTGTGCCAAGCAGCGGACGTGGTGTGAATGATCCCAGATATCACCTGAAACGGCACACAACATCCTTGTCAGGGAGCAGAAAACCTGTGAAAAAAGGGGAAAGAGAGAACTGCACGGATAGAAAACACGTCAAAAGCACCGGTTGCATGAATGGGAGGTGAGGAGTAGCAATGGCAGTATGGTGACTCAGTCGGCCAATTCTATACAAATAATATTTACACTATTGACGTGCGTTTATATTTCATATATTTGCGCATGTTTCCTTCCGTGTTTTTCCGTATTTTACCGCCGTTTTATATTCGTTTTCTCGTGTTTTCTTGTTTTCTTTCACTTTTCCGTGTTTTTCGTATTTTGCAGGATTTTACTGGCATAGGGGACATAAAACGACGATATCATGAGTCCCCGGAGCAACGGGAGGAGTCACGCGTGATCCAGGGGGTCAAACGACAAAGATCGCATCTTTCAGCCCCTCACCCGACTGGTTGGTCATTTCCAACCGATCGGGTGATGCACGCGTGCACCACCCGGATACAAGTTGGAGCGGCCAAGAAGTCACCTGGTCGGTTCAGTGACCGGTTCAAACGCCCCAACTCCTTAGATTTCTGACGCTGAAAGCCAACCGATCGGATTACTTTCACCCGATCGGTTCACCTGTAGCCGATTCTCCGAAGCCACGACACGGAGAGATCAACCGACCGGTTCACCCGACGGCACGAAGATCCAACCGATCAGCTGCAACCTCAACCGATCGTACCATGGTGATCGGGTGGGGTCCTATTCTGCACTGTCAAAGTAACGAAGCAGGTCACCTGATCGGGTGACTTTTCACCCGATCGGGTGATTTCGTATTCTAAAAATAAAACCCCTAGGTTTTCCAGAAACGTGAGTTGTTATTTTTTGCTGTTTTTTCTCTTGACGGTTGTAATTTTTCAGATATTCGTAAGTTTTCTGATCTTTGTCAAACTTTAATATAGTGTTATTAGCATTGCTCTTACTGCTTTTCTATCGCCCGATCATGTTTCTAACGGTCGATTTCTATTTAGATTGCTTTTTACTAAATATGTGTGAGTAGTTCCCAAATCTGGGATTTTGGTGGAAACCCCTTGGTGGGCTCTTCCCGATGCATCCATAGGACAAGGAAATCGATAAGGATTAGGAATCTAACGGTTACGCAGGGTGTTTTATTGTCATCGGCATGAAAAAGACCGCCTTTGACCGTTGGGCCAAGGGGGAATAAACTTGGCGATTGACTCCCTAGCCATAGCTCACGTCCTTAGCGTAGACGTCGAATCCTAGCACGCGGGAGCGGCAGGATGTGACCTTAGGAGTTATCGTTGCGAACTTAGTGCTCCCGGAGTCAGTCAGTGTTAATGGACACGGGAGTGCCCACTAACCGAATCCGGGAAGTCCGGCGTATCATCATGGGCACCGACCGGAATATCGGGCCTATGGGACGCTGGTACCACTCTTAGAGGCAATGTCTCACCATTAGACCCTAATTCCGATCGTTATCCTACCCGTAGGCCGTATCGACGAGAATCGTTCGATAGGGTGGAAACTAAAGTCCCGGGGTTTTCCTTTATATCGTCTATACTTTGCATTCCATTTACTGTGACAACCCATCATTCGAACCGAGCTAGCTCGCCCATGGGGTGAATTTGATCCTCTTTGACACAAGCACATCCACGCCTCCATGAGTTTGACCCCCAAGCCACACTACAACACCGTGCGCTTACGGTTACAAATATTTAAATCTCACGCCCCCAATCGTATCATTGCACACATCAAACACACGCATAAGCGGGGGATGCAAAGCTTTATGGCGCCGTTGCCGGGGAGGCAACGTGCTTGTTATTTTAGGATTTCATGAACCATTGTGTCTAGCTCTTATCTCTACCTCGCGATAATTTTCGCATTCTTCTTTTTCCTTTTTATTTTCTTATCTTTATTTTTATTTTTTTATCTTATCTGTTTCTTTCCCACTTTTCGCTTCACGTGTGTTTGTTGTTTTTCATGCGCAGGAGATCAAGAAGTCTCGACGACTTGATTCCCGTTGATCCAGAGATAAACGCCACCCTAAGGCATTTGGCCGCCGAGAAGCGAAGAAGAGAGGATTCTGAAACCATGGGGGAGAACACCCCGCCTTACAAGTCCCTGCTGGAGTACTCGATGCCATCCATTGAGTCCACCTACGCCATCCGTCCTCCTGCTATTATGGCCCAAAGCTTCGAGCTTAAGCCATCTTTGGTGACGTGGATCCAGCAGGATCAATTTTCGGGTGCACCCATGGAGAGCCCCATTGAACATTTGGACTCCTTCTTGGAGAAATGTGACACCTTCCGGATAAACGGTGTCACATCTGAGGCGATCCGACTGAAGCTGTTCCCCTTCTCTCTACGAGATAAGGCCAAGCTGTGGCTTAGGGGAAAGGACCCGAACACATTCAACACCTGGAAGAAGCTCTCAAATGCTTTCTTGACGAAGTTCTTCCCTCCGGGGAAGACCATGAAGCTGAGGAGTGAGATCTCCTCCTTCTCCCAGGCCAGCCACGAGTCCTTGCATGAAGCTTGGACGAGATACAAGGAGATGCAGCGAAGATGTCCCCACCATGAGCTCCCCAAGTGGCAGATCATAAATCTTTTCTATAATGGGTTGAGGGACGATTTGAAATCTTCCATGGATGCTGCGGCTGGAGGGTCCTTTATGTCGAGAAGCGAAGAAGATGCCGGACAGATTCTTGAAAATATGGCATCCAACAATAAGCGGTGGTGTGACGAGAGAGCCACACCTAGATCTGGGGGGCATCCATAGGATCGAGGATGTCGACAAATTGTCAAGCAAGTTTGACTTACTGTCAACCTAGATCTCCGCATTGATGGTAGGCACCGATGACGCCGGTACACAACAGATTGCTGCGGTGGAATCCGAAGTTTTTGGAGAATTCGACGGTGGTGACATCTCACCACCATTGGATCAGGCGAACGCATTATTTTACAATCCTACGGGGAATGCGCCTTTTCCACCATTAACCAACTCCAACCCGGCCTACTCTCCAAACAACCGGAATCATCCGAACCTTAGTTACCGGGCACCATATCAGCACCCGACTCAGCAGCAACAACAACAGATATATCAGCCGGCTAGGCCCCAGCAGCAGTTTCAGCAGCAGCAATTTCAACCGCAACAACATCCATAACAATACCAGTAGTACACTCCAAGGAATCAGCAGCCTATCCAGCAACAATATGGCCAGCAGAGGGCTATCTCGCCTGTTGAGTCCCTTTTGACTCAATACATCGCCAACCAGGAGAAGATAAATCTGAAGCTGGAGATGGGATAGAGAGTCCTCACTGATCAGGTGACCCAGCTGGGGTTGCAAGTGGCGAACCTTCAGAGACCGCATAATCTATTACCGCCACAGCCTGAGGTGAACCCGAGGGGGGTGAATCGGACCTTGGCGCTCACGCATGAGCATGAGAACGTGTCCGCCATCGTCTTGAGGAGTAGAACACAAATACCCACGAGAGTGCCCCCCAAAGGACCGGAAGCACCGTTGGTCGTGGAACGACCAATTGAGAAATTAAATGACGACGGTGCTTCGTCGCCAAAGCCAACTACTCTGGAGGGAGTTCATAGAGAGGAGAAGAAAAAGGATGAGGAAGGGAACCTCAGAGTATTCAAGCCCGTTGTGCCTTTTCCACAACGGCTTGCCAAAGCCAAGATTGATGAGAAGTATGGCAAATTCTGTGCCATGGTGAAAGATCTGAGCTTACAAATCCCCTTTCTTGAGGCTATCGAGACAATTCCCTCATATGCCAAATTTCTGAAGGACTTGGTGACACGGGGATCCAGAAAGGAGAAGGTCGTATTAACGGCGGAGTGCAGCACCCTCATTCAGCGCGCAAACCCGTCCAAGCTCAAAGACCCAGGAATTTTCTCCATCCCTTGCTCTATTGGGGAAGTGCAAATCCAGAGGGCGCTCGTCGATCTAGGAGCGAGCGTCAGTCTAATGCCCCTGTCGCTATACAAGAGAATAGGGATGGGAGACTTAGAGCCAACCTGCATGACATTACAACTTGCTGACCGTTCGGTCAAGTACCCGGTGGGAGTAGTAGACGACCTCCCCATTGATGTGAGAGGAGTACAAGTACCTGTTGATTTTATGGTGATGGACATGCCGGAAGACAAGCACACCCCTATTATCCTTGGACGGCCCTTTATGGCAACCGCCAGAGTTTTGATAGACGTGAAGAATGGGAAGCTTTTCCTCAACGTCGGCCAAGAAAAAGTTGAATTTGACTTGGGGTTGTCGATGAAGTACCCCGATTTTCTGGATGATCCTAGTATCAATGCGTTGGTGCTGGAAGAAGAGAGAGCTGCGGAGGCAAGCTCTTGGAAAATTCTCTCGAGAAATCCCCCCAACCACTTCGGAGACCTTGGAGAGCAAGTTGGCTCACCAAAGAAAGAAGTTGCCGATGAGGCGGTCGCCCGACATGTGATCCCTCCCGGATTCCCAAAAGCTCCTCCTACGAGGAGAAAAGGCAAAGATCCCATGGGGCTCGCCGGGGATGAGGTCCGTATCCTCAAACAAGTGGAGGTGGATGCCAATATGAAGGAGAAACCCCCGGACCCCATCGACAAAGGGAGAGTGCTCGAGGAAGTTCTCTTGTCGCCACCGACTGCAACAAAGGAAGAAGCTGAAACGATGCCAAACTCTGGGCATCACCTGTATCGGCCACCTTGAACATCATCAACGGGCGTCGAGCTAACGACGTTAAACAAAAGCGCTTCATGGGAGGCAACCCATGCTCAAACCCGTTGTTTCCATTTTTTGAACTATTTTTAACTTTATTTCATCTATTTTTAGTAAATAAATCCAGCCGCAAGAAATTCCGTTGAGGGACTAAGGCCGTTTGTGCACTTTTGCAGAAAACAAGGCCCCAATCGATCGGGTGATAACTCACCCGATCGGTTGGAATGTATCAGCTGCCGGTCGTATCAGTCGCTCAACGAACCGATCGGGTGAAGGCTTGTGTGACCAGGTGAGAGACCGGGTGAACTGGGCTGAATTCCCGGGAATTTTTGGGAGATGATCAACCGATCGGTTGATACACAGAGCGATCGGGTAACAGACCGGGTGAGCTGTACCAAACTCTTGGAAAAATTTGTGGAGCGGCCAACCGGTCGGGTGAGTTATCAACCGACCAGTTTGCCTGTAGCATTTCTTCAGCTGCAAATCTTGTCCTAATAGTCAACCGATCGGGTGACAACTCACCCGATCGGTTCGACTTAAAACCTATAAATACCCCCCACCCGTTCGTTTCTTCTCGCCCGATCTCGACGAATCTCCTGTCGTTTCATCTCCTCCACTCCCCCTCTAGCCTCTCTCTCCACCTACCCCTTCCATCTCTCCATCGTTCTCACTCCCTCTCTTTCCCCCATTTCGAATTCTCAAACCCTAATCCCCCATTTTTGGATTTTTCGCTGAAGATAAGTGCCGCGGCTACACACTCCGACCGATTGCACGGTATTGGGGTCAATTTCAAGCAAGGAACTACTACCTCCGCTGGGTAACTTTGCTCCATTGCTCAAGTTTGCTTCTTACCCTAAAATTTCTAACCGCTTGATTGTTTGTGTGTGCGTGAATTTTTCGTGTTCTACACTCATTTGCATCACTTTCACACACTCACTATGGCCCGGGATCGTGATAAGGGGAAGGGTATCATGCGGGAGGAGGAATCGTCGAAACAAACACGTCCTCCTCCCAATACACCACGTGCACTTTCACTGGCCCCTCCGCCACCTATTATCCCCCCTAAGGACCCAATGTTGGGCCCGCATGGGTATCAATTTCGGAACCAGGAACACAAATACTTTTACCATAGGCTGGATGCTCGGGGGAATCTGTCGACCAAGTTTGCACACACCCAATCGCTTATCGATCTCGGTGTCTTCACCGAGGTCGAGGCTCTTTTTGCAAACCAAGGTTGGTTAGCCTTCCTGAGCACCACCGCGGTGTCCTACCCGTCCCTCACACTTGAATTTCTTTCCTCACTCGTTTGTGAGTCGGGGTCGACCGTCATTTTTCGAGTGCGTAACAAAACCATCCGTACCAACCTGAACACAATCAACAATATTTTTGGTTTCCCCATCCTTGGGGACGACGCTATCCGACACTACGGATGCCCGCCCGAATTTGACGTCGATAACTTTTTATTCCGCCTCACCATACTCCCTCGCTATCCCCGAGGCAAGGCCAAGGCCTACTCTATCATCCATCCTATATTCTGTCTGGCCCATCGGATCATATCATCCGTATTTTTCCCAGGGATGAGTCAGGCACCGTGACCATCCCTGATCTTTTCATTCTATGGGCCATGACTTTCCCCTTCGTTTGTGATGATGATGGGATTAGCTTTAGGGCCTCTACTTTCCCCGTCCATGCCGGTGACTGGCTTATTTATAAGCTCCTAGAGATTAGTCGGGCCGGCAAGGGCAAGATTTGTTGTGGGGGACTTATCACTGTCATTGCCTCTTACCCCCAATTTAATATCAACATCCCCCGTGGTCTTCCCGTCGCCGTAGGACCCTCACGTCTAGATCTCGATGTCATGCGGCATATTCATATGATTAAGCCCCTTCCTGATCGCCGTTTCGAATTCAACTATGGCCACCACCCTCGCCCCTACACCATTCTCCCCAACCCCGCTCGCATGACTGTTGCTGTAGTAGTGGATTGGACTTTTCCGCCCGATCCCGTGTTTCTAGCGGGGTTGCACCTTCCTTTCCTTCCCCCGGACGCATGTAGACCACCTTCCCCTGCCGCCTACTTAGGCGAGCAGGATATTCCTGTGTCCCGGGGAGATATCGGGGCTGTCCCGAGTCACACCACCCGTACTCCTGGCCCTATCACTGCTGAGGATCTTTCTGCGGCCATCTCCGGCCTTATGTCCAGTGCCGGCATGACCACTGCTGCCGGCACTACTTCCACATCACTTCCCGGCACCACTACTGCTTCACGTTAGTCCACTTCTTTTGGTCGTCACCAGGCCTCAGCTCGCCTTGCTCTCGAGGCCAAGGTCGATGCTCTCTGTAATCTGTTGGATATGGACGACATGTATACACCCATGAGGGGATGTATGAGGGTCTATGAACCTCAGATGTCGTGTGCATGAAAGCGTGCGCGAAGGAAATCTTTTCTCGTGTGAAAAGGACCACTCGATAAGTGGAAAAAGCCACTTTATAAGTGCATAAAGGCACTTGATAAGTGAATGAAGAAGAGGATAAGTGTAAGTGCTAATATAGGCTAATAAGCTTATATTTAGTTATTTCCTACAATAACTACCCCTAAAACCTATAAATAGGACCCAAGGGTAAGGCATTTACACTAATCTTACCATGCCATAAGTTTGCATAAGGCAACTTGTGTTCTTCTTCTCCCTTCCATTAAATTCCTCTTCTAAATAGAGATTTAGACGGTGAAACGATGCTTTGATCCTCCGTGACGAAGTACCAACCGTTGTGGCAAATCCGAGGGTGAAGTTCAGAGACTACGGCGCAGCATACGCTAACGTAAGTCTATGTTATTATTCGATCATAACGTCGTTGTTTTGACAGGATACTACATTGGTATCGGAGCCATACGGGTTCGCCCCGGTCTAACCGTCGCCCCGGTATAACCGATGAACGAGGTGTTGTCTTTTTCACGAATGAGTTTCCTACCATTATGGATATGGTAGGAGCGCATCGTGACGGAGAGAACGCAGCAGTTGTTCTTTACACGTTAGGGTCTTCTGCCATTACGGATATGCAATGAACTCTCTGTGACGGGAAGAACTGACCGTTCATATCGCCAAACTCGCACTCCTCATGGATGCTGAGTCTCCATTCAATAGAGAATGGGTGCTCTCTTCATGTAGAGCGTGTAGTTTGCGAACTTGAAAGTGTGTTAATTTTTTTGGCACATGGACATTGAAGTGTAACTACTTTCTCGACGAACGGGTGTCTCATCGGAGAAGAAGATGGCGGTTGCAAATTCTCATTGGAGAAGAAGATCTCTATGGTGCATGATCGCTATGGCCATATGGGCCATAGAGGCTATGCACCCCCCTCCCCATGCGGAGGGGGTTGGCTACGGCCAATGACCACCAAGGCCACCACCCCTCCGGGAGGGGGGGATGTGCAAACCGGACCCAAAGGAAGGGGAGACCGGTCATGGCCAAGGGGCCATGGCCGGTATGCACAAAGGCCGCCATGGCCGGCCTGGCCTCGGCCAGGGCCAGGGCCGGCCCTGGCCTCGGACAGGGCCCTGGCCGGCCCTGGCAGAGGCCAGGGCCGGCGCCCTGGCCTTGGCCAGGGCCGGCGCCCTGGCCTTGGCCAGGGCCGGCCACTGCCGGCCCTGGCCGAGGCCAGGGCCAGGCCACTGCCAGCCCTTGGCCTTGGCCAGGGCCAAGCCCAGGTCGATTCTGTTCAAAAGGGGGGGCTCGCTTGGGCGGTGGCTTGCATGGCCGGTCTCTACGGAGCCGGCGGTAGTTGTCTGCGGCAAAATTTCCCTATAGAGAGGGAGCGCCTGGATCCATACGGGAGCCGGCGACGATGGCTTGCAGAAAACTCCCAAAAGGGGGGTACGGCCTAGGCCAAGCTGCAATGGCAATTTTTTTTTCTTCGGGGGAAGAATACGGCCTTAGCCCGGCCACGACACGACCCCGGCAATGGCAGGGTAATTGTCAAAATATTTCGGATTTTTCACACTATCAGGGGGGTGTAGGCCTTGCCGAATGTTTGCAAACACAACAAGGGTAATGTTAGTACCATAAGGGTACTAAGATGAAATTCCCTAATTTTTGAAAAATACGTTTTCAAAATCGCTTTTTCCGCTGCAAGTACAATAAGAGTACTATCGTTTGATAAGTGAGGGGGAAATATTGAAAGTTGTTCTATATGGTGATTGGAATCGTAGAGACCTTTCCGATTCTAGAGCAACATCTTCAATATTTTTCGAAAGTAACTTATCAAATGTAAAAATATCATTCTAAGTGGGATATTCCAAGTGGGAGTGATATCTATGTATAAGAATTTTATGCAATGATTTTTGATTGAACCTTCGGTTTTGTGTCTTTTACAGTATTTTAAAGTTAAAATGTCTTTCGCGTCAAAGAACATCGTCGCTGAGTTAAACAAAGGTGAAAAAACTCAACGGCGATAATTACAAACTATGGTCCATAAAGATACAATATGTTCTAGAGGAGCAAGATGTGCTCGAAAGTCTGAAGAACATAATGATTGAACCAGAGTTGGGCACTACGGCCCAACACAGAAGAGACAAGGAAGTTTTCGATGCTTGGTCTCGGAAGAACAAGATTGCACGCATTACGTTGTTGTCCAGTATGGCCGATGACATAATGCGTATCTTCCGAGAACATGACCTAGCCATGGACATATGGTCCAAGCTTGAGGAAAAGTTTGGTGGCACCTCGGTGTCCAAACTTCGTTCTTTAACTATAAGATTTTATTCATACAAGAAACGTCCAGATCATTCCATGTGGAAACATCTGCGACATATGTCGAATCTCATCTCAGAGTTAAAGGATGCAGGTCATGTGCTCACTGACGAGCAACAAATCCAAG
Organism: Scilla litardierei; assembly: GCA_030789695.1. Lineage (NCBI taxonomy): Eukaryota > Viridiplantae > Streptophyta > Magnoliopsida > Asparagales > Asparagaceae > Scilla > Scilla litardierei. The sequence continues at coordinate 10,750 of JAULAV010004085.1, read as the reverse complement.
CAGTCATACGTTCCCTACCAAATGGGTGGGGACCAAATGAAGATGCATCTCACTCATAATGAGAGCATCAAGAACTTCATCGATGTTTCTAAGCACCTCGAGTTAGAGGAAGAGTGGCTTGCGGCCGTCAAGCCAAGTGCAGAAGTGCACATGGTTGCTAGTTCCTCACACGGGGGAAAGAAACGAAAAAATCGTTCGAAGTTTACTAATGAACGTAATAAGCAACCAGAGTCTACCAAGAAACCCAAACATAAGGGTGGGCACAAGAAATGGCACAAGAAGAAGGACTTGAAGAAGATCAAGTGTTTCAAGTGCAACAAGTTAGGTCACTATGCTCGTTCATGTACGAGTGGAGGTGACGAGGTAACTTGTAATAATACTAGTTATATATGTGTTTCTAGTTCAATATTTCTTGTAGAATCTAATCCCTTTTGGATAATTGATTCAGGTACCACCGACCACATAGCAAGGGACAGACGGTCCTTCGTGGAGTATCACCGGATACCCCAAGGAACGAAGTGGATCTGCGTAGGAAATAACACACGTGTTGAAGTGAAAGGCATTGGGACGTGCAAGCTCGTCTTGGACAATGGCTGCACTATCCTACTTCATGATGTTCTCTTCGTTCCGGATATTCAAAGGAATATTATATCTGTGGTCGTGTTAATGGGTCTTGGTTATAGCTGGTTTTTTCATAATTGTAAAGTGGACTTGTCTTGTAATAATACTCTAATTGGTTCTGGGTATGTATTTAAAGGATTTATTGTATTAAATACAATGTATGATTCCTCATTTAATAATGAAAATTTCCTTGTTACAAATTCATCAAATTATGAGTCAGATGTAATTTGTTGGCATGCAAGGCTTGGTCACATTGGACCAACACGAATGGATAGACTTGCCAAACGTGGCCTTCTATCCAATGTTTCAAATGTCGAAATGTCGACTTGCGAACATTGCCTTGTTGGGAAATCTTGTCGCAAGCCGTTTGGAACCGGCACAAGGGCCGAGGTTCCATTACAGCTCATCCATTCAGACATATGTGGTCCGATGAATGTCAAGACAAGACGCAAGAAGTCTTATTTCATCACTTTTATTGATGACTTCACCCGATTCGGTCATATCTATTTGATATCCCACAAAAGTAAAGGATTAACCTGCTTTAAAAACTATATGAGTTTGGTGGAAAATCAATTAGATCACAAGATTAAGGTCGTGCGAACCGATAGAGGTGGTGAATATCAATCTGTAAGTTTTAAGGAACTTTGTGATGAAAAAGGCATAGTTCATCAGGTAACTATGCCTTATACTCCGCAACAAAATAGTGTTGCAGAAAGGAGGAATATGAATTTGATGGAAATGGTCCGTTCAATGATGGCGCAAGCTAACTTGCCAATCACTTTTTGGGGTGATGCATTATTGACGGCTACTTTCATCTTGAATCACGTACCCTAGAAATCAGTTAGCTCCACTCCTTATGAGTTGTGGAACCAAAGGTCTCCTGACTTAAGCATATTACAACCTTGGGGGTGTACATCCTACGCACATATTTTCTCCCATAAGTTTGGCAAACTTGGGCCAAGGGGGAGGAAATGTATCTTTATACGATACGCAGAAAACTCCAAAGGTTATGTTTTCATTGGTCAGGAAGACAATGGAGGACTAATTGAATTTGAGTCCAGGGATGTCACTTTCTTGGAAAATGAGTTTCCAAGACAGGGCGAGATAAGTCAGGACTTATCTCTATTTGAGATTTATGATCAAGAAGGATTACCTCATTCGAGTGGGAGAATTCTTGGTGAAGACGAAAATACGTTTTAAACTTCACCAATGGATGATACGAATGATGCGAATCCTATTCCATACGGGAATAATGATCCAAGTGGGAGCATTTCTAACGACATTCCAAGTGTGAGTGATATTAGAATTGATCTAAATTCGAGTCAACAATGACATGAAGAATCTCAAATACGACGTAGTAGTCGTACAAGGTTAGATCCTCTAAGATTTGAGGATGAATTCCCACAAACCTTTATGACTTTACTACAAGAAGATGACGAGCCTGCTACTTTCAAACAGGTCGTATCATGCCCTGCAAAAGACAAATGGATAGAAGCGATGAAGGAGGAATTAGAATCCATGAAAGTTAACCAAGTCTGGGACTTGGTTGACTTACCTAGAGCTATTGGGAACAAATGGGTTCTCAAGATCAAGCATAAGGCTGATGGCTCTATTGACAGATATAAAGCTTGCCTTGTCGCGAAAGGTTTTACACAACAGGAAGGGATAGACTACGAAGAGACCTTCTCACCTGTTGTACGTTTTACCTCGATTCGCTTGATTCTGGCTATGGTAGCTTGCTTAGACCTCGAATTACATCAAATGGATGTAAAGACTGCCTTTCTCAATGGAGAATTGGACGAGGAGATCTATATGGAACAACCAACAGGGTTTGTAAAAGAAGGAAACGAACATAAGGTTTGTAAACTTCGTAAGTCCATATATGGTCTTAAACAATCCTCGAGGCAATGGTATATATGATTTCAAGAAGTTGTCTTATCAAATGGTTTTTCCATGCTTGATGAAGATAACTGTGTATATATCAAGAGGATTAAGGCAAGTATGTTATTATGTCTCTATATGTAGATGACATTTTAATAGCCGGAAATGACAAGGGCTTTGTGATGGATATCAAGGCTTGGCTTTCATCAGTTTTTGAGACGAAAGACATGGGAGAAGCCGCATATATCCTTGGAGCTAAGATTTCAAGGAATCGTTCGAAGAAACTTCTCTCTCTTTCACAAGAGACTTATATAAAGAAGGTTCTAGAACGTTTTAATATGCAGGACTGCAAGTCCATTGATACTCCTATAAGCAAATGCGATAATTTATGTCTGAAATCATGTCCAAAGAACCAAAAGGAAAAGGAAATTATGGAAAAAGTTCCATATTCCAGTGCAGTTGGTAGTCTAATGTACGCTATGATGTGTACAAGACCAAACATCTGTTTTGCCATTGGAATGGTAAGTCTTTACCAATCCAATCCAGGGCAAGTACACTGGAAAGCGGTTAAGAGGATAATGCTGTATCTTAAAGGAACTACAGACTATGCTTTATGCTATCAAGGAGATGCCTTGAGGCTCGAAGGCTACACTGATGCTGATTGGGCGGGTGATCTCGATGAGCGACGATCGACCTCAGGATATGTTTTCTACTCGGATCTTTTGCAATATCCTGGAGTAGCAAGAAACAATCCTGCATCGCACTTTCAACTATGGAAGCCGAGTTTGTAGCATTTAGCATGGCAGTCCAAGAAGCTGTTTGGCTTAGGAAGTTCTTAGACAGGCTAATTGATGCAAGTGACTCAGGTGCTGTACCGATACACAGTGACAGTCAAGCATCTATAGCCTATGTCAAAGATCCAAAATTCCATTGTAAGACCAAACACATTGATATCCGCTACAAATTTGCAAAAGACTATGATAAGACCAAGAAGGTAGACATTAGATACATATCTACGCATGAGATGATAGCTGATCCGCTTACGAAGGCGATCCCCAGAGATGTGTTTTACAAACACTTATCTTCTCAAGGATTGTGTAAGAGCTGAGTTGTATCAATGTAAATTCCCATGTCTATGAAAGATCAAATTTAATAAAAGAATAAGTTCTTTTTGACATTGCATATGAGTTTCTTGAAAATGTTTATGTACATTTTTTTTAAATCTCAGCTATGTTTTTCTAGTATGTCGGACAGATTGAGGTTGGCTCTCTCACATGAGCAACCGCCTTTATTCTATCAGACGAATAAGATAAAGATGAGACCTGTTTAAAGTCAAAATAATCAGACGGATGATTTAGAGTCATGACTTGAACAAAATGGTCGTATGAAAGATCTGCGTCATATGGATGCTTACAAAAGATCTAAGAAGATTTTTGAAATCTTATCTGTCTTATGCGGGATGTGGGTCTAGGAGATCAATGAGTAGTAAAAGGGACTCAAAGTCAGACATTGTGGTGTCTGACCATCATCCTTACAACATCATTAAGACATACGCTCCCTGGGAAAAGAGTGATGTTGTAATACGTATTCATACTACATATGCATTTGACCATTGTGTTAGAATAGTAATTTTGTTTACTATTATGTGAGACCCAAAGACCACATGGGTCTTTACTTCTTACCCTTATGGACTCTAATTGGTTCCTTTAGATTTGACTGGGTGATCGCTATCTTAGCATGTTGCTTATGGACTATGGTAAATTCGGTCTGGCGGGGCATATTAGAAAAGCGAGTCAAGTCAAGATCGAAAGGATCGCAAGAAGAGGAAGATTAATTTCATATTCATATTTGGACTTTAGAGATTCAAAGCTGGCCAACCAATTGTAATCCAGATGGGATTCAATTGTTGAATATAAAGTATAAGAAATGTGAAGAAATAAATCTAGGGTAAAGCATGCGTTGATCTACTCAACTTTGAACCTCATGGAGTGTTGTGTATCTCTAACAAGTGCACAACAGCGGACTCTATGCGCATGACGGTCACCCGGTCTATTTCTCAGTATGATAAACATAAGAGTTAAAGGAAAAGATGTTTCCTTACAATCCCCTCAAGTGTGAGTGTGAGATGTTGGATATGGACGACATGTATATACCCATGAGGGGATGTATGAGGGTCTATGAACCTCAGATGTCGCGTGCATGAAAGCGTGCACGAAGGAAACCTTTTCTCGTGTGAAAAGGACCACTCGATATGTGGAAAAAGCCACTTTATAAGTGCATAAAGGCACTTGATAAGTGAATGAAGAAGAGGATAAGTGTAAGTGCTAATATAGGCTAATAAGCTTATATTTAGTTATTTCCTACAATAACTACCCCTAAAGCCTATAAATAGGACCCAAGGGTAAGGCATTTACACTAATCTTACCATGCCATAAGTTTGCATAAGGCAACTTGTGTTCTACTTCTCCCTTCCATTAAATTCCTCTTCTAAATAGAGATTTAGACGGTGAAACGCTGCTTCGATCCTCCGTGACGAAGTACCGACCGTTGTGGCAAATCCGAGGGTGAAGTTCAGAGAATACGGCACAGCATACGCTAACGTAAGTCTATGTTATTATTCGATCATAACGTCGTTGTTTTGACAGGATCCTACATAATCTTGCCAGGTCCTCTGTCCCCTCGGACCCATCACCATCCTCATTTCTCACTCACCCATGCTTCCTCGCACTTGAGAGGAACGTAGCCGCCATCCTCCGCCTTCTCACTCACCTACACGGACCACCACCACCTACACCACATCCCTCCCCACCACCTTCACCACCTCAACGATCGTCACCTCCCCCGTCACATGCTTCTCCTCCACCATCCCACCCATCCCCACCTCCTTCACCCCCACCTAGGCGATCATCCCCCCTCCCACGTCTATTCCCATCCCCGTATCAACGACTCCTCTCACGACCACTTCTGTCACCCCCACACCACCTCCTCCCTCCTCCTCTGTCACTGCCTATGTGCGCCGCAAGAAATTGCCTGTGCGCTCCAAATCTCTACCACCGCCACCCATTACTGTCACCATCACACCTTCTCCCCCCATTTCTATCCCTTCTACCACTGACTTGATCGCCGTACTTCCACCACCACCCACCTCCACCGACACTCCACCCATCATTCACACCCCCACTGCACATATTCCTCCACCTCTTTCCCCACTTCTTTGCACACCCCTCATATCCATTGCCCTCCCGTATTCAATTCTATTGCATTGAGGGCAATGAAGTTTCAGCTTGGGGGAGTCGCACTTCGTGCGTCATTTGTTTCTTTTTCTTTGTTATTTGAGTCGTTTTTCTCCATCTTTTTCTTTTTCTTTTTCTTTTCTTCTTTTTATCTCTTTCTCCTAGAGATGAACCCTATGATGAATTGCCACAAAATCACACACACCTAGCATGGCATCGATAATCACATTCACTAACCCTAGGAATCGATTCCTCTTGCATTTCATGCATCGTGGATCCACTTAGCTTTTTGTCAGTCGTGCGTCGTGCCTAGCTGTGTGGTGTACTTCTACTTTGTGATTTTACTTTATATACCTGTCCAGGAATGACCCCTAGATTATCATGCTTCGATTTGAATATGCGGTATTTGTTTCTCCTGTCTGCTTTTGCATGCTTTATATATATCGTGTATTTCATTTCGCATGTGTCAGGATTCCACAATTAAGGACTAGGATAACCCATTTAGCCCATGCTCTAACTAGCGAGAATAGTTTCCTTTGCCCAAGTGTCTAGATTCCGATTTGTTTTTTGTTTTACTTGGTGCAAATCCCCTCGTCGTGTACCGTTCTCCCAACTGGGAGAGTACACATGTGTATAGCCAAAAACCCAAAAATCCAAAAAAAAGAGAAGAGAAAAGAAAAACCCAAAAAGAAAAGAAAAGAAAATTGTATAGCCAAAAAGCCAAAAAAATACAAATACCCAAAACCCAAAAAAAATTCCAGTGTGAATATTTTCCCTTCTTGCCGAGAATAAAGGGAAGGCGAGAATCTGCACCGAGTGTTCTACTCCACATCATCTCAACCCCCATCGGTTTCGAAAACACTTGGCTTAGGAACTTTTTAGCTATTTTCTAGGCTATAGTGTGGTGATTTCTTTAACCCTAGTTGTGGAGTCCCTGACACATGATATGTTTCGATTCTCTCTCTATTCTCATGCATGCTTGAACTACTTATATTCACCGCTTGGTTCAATTCAAATCGATATTTGGGTCATTTCCTGGATTTGTGTATATCGAGCTTTATCGCACATCGTAGATAGTGACACCATCTGCTAGCACACGACCTCACTCACTCCCGCTTCACCGCGAGGGCCCACGGCACTTGTCTGGACTCGTATTCCTTGGTTTAGTGATGTGATTTAGCTATTGCTTGCTTGGTGTGTCATTTTTGATTTTGTTGGCCCTGACGGGCGATCTAGGATATAGAGTTTTCTTTTTCTCTCTTTCTCTATTTTCTCTCTCCGAGCTCCTACTTTCACTCGTCTTCCTCGAGGAAGAGGAAGAGTTCAGCTTGGGGGATTTTGACGTGCGTTTATATTTCATATATTTGCGCACGTTTTCTTCCGTGTTTTTCCATATTTTACCGCTGTCTTATATTCGTTTTCTTGTGTTTTCTTGTTTTCTTTCACTTTTCCGTGTTTTTCGTATTTTGTAGGATTTTACTGGCATAGGGGACATAAAACGACGATATCATGAGTCCCCGGAGCAACGTGAGGAGTCACGCATGATCCAGGGGGTCAAACGACGAAGATCGCATCTTTCAGCCCCTCACCCGACCGGTTGGTCATTTCCAACCGATCGGGTGCTGCACGCGTGCACCACCCGGACACAAGTTGGAGCGGCCAAGAAGTCACCCGGTCGGTTCAGTGACCGGTTCAAACGCCCCAACTCTCTGGATTTCTGACGCTGAATGCCAACCGATCGGGTGACTTTCACCCGATCGGTTCACCTGTAGCCGATTCTTCGAAGCCACGACACGGAGACATCAACCGACCGGTTCACCTGACGGCATGAAGATCCAACAGATCAGCTGCAACCTCAACCTACCATGCCGTGGTGACCGGGTGGGGTCCTATTCTGCGCTGTCGAAGTAAAAAAGCAGGTCACCCGATCGGGTGACTTTTCACCCGATCGGGTGATTTCGTATTCTATAAATAGAACCCCTAGGTTTTCCAGAAACGGGAGTTGTTATTTTTTGCTATTTTTTCTCTCTCTTGACGGCTGTAATTTTTCAGATATTTGTAAGTTTTTCGATCTTTGTCAAACTTTAATATAGTGTTATTAGCATTGCTCTTACTGCTTTTCTATCGCCCGATCATGTTTCTAACGGTCGATTTCTATTTAGATTGCTTTTTACTAAATATGTGTGAGTAGTTCCCAAATCTGGGATTTTGGTGGAAACCCCTTCGTGGGCTCTTCCCGGTGCATCCATAGGACTAGGAAATCGATAGGGATTAGGAATCTAATGGTCACGAGGGGTGTTTTATTGTCATCGGCGGGAAAAAGACCGCCTTTGACCGTTGGGCCAAGGGGGAATAAACTTGGCGGTTGACTCCCTAGCCATAGCTCACGCCCTTAGCGTAGACGTCGAATCCTAGCGCGCGGGAGCGGCATGATGAGACGTTGGCAGTTATCGTTGCAAACTTAGTGCACCCGGAGTCGGTCAGTGTTAATGGACACGGGAGTGCCCACTGACCGAACCCAGGAAGTCCGACGTATCATCCTGGGCACCGACCGGAATATTGGGCCCATGGACACTGATACCACTCTTAGAGGCAATGTCTCACCATTAGACCCTAATTCCGATCGTTATCCTACCCGTAGACCGTATCGACGAGAATCGCTCGATATGGTGGAAACCAAAGTCCCGGGTTTTTCCTTTATATCGTCTATACTTTGCATTCCATTTATTGTGACAACCCATCATTCGATCCAAGCTAGCTCGCCCATGGGGTGAATTTGGTCCTCTTTGACACAAGCACATCCACTCCTCCCTGAGTTCGACCCCCAAGCCACACTACAACACCGTGCGCTTGCGGTTAGAAATATTTAAATCTCACGCCCCCAATCGTATCATTGCACACATCAAACACACGCATAAGCGGGGGACGTCAACTATGTCCAAGTAAAATCAAAAAGTGTAGAATGCGAAAATTATCGCGAGATAGGGATATGAGCTAGACTCAAGGGTTCATGAGATCCTAAAATAACAAGCACATTGCCTCCCCGGCAATGGCGCCATAAAGCTTGACGTCCCCCGTGTTTTGCGTGTTTGATGTGTGCAATATATGATCGGGGGCGTGAGATTTAAATATTTATAACCGTAAGCGCACGGTGTTGTAGTGTGGCTTGGGGGTCGAACTTCGGGAGGCGTGGTTGGGCTTGTGTCAGAAAGGACTAAATTCACCCCATGGGTGAGCTAGCCCGAATCGGTAGATGGGTTGTCACGAAAATAGAATGCGAGGGATAAACAATATAAAGGGAAACCTGGGACTTCGGTTTCCACCCTATCGTGCTATTCTCGCCAAAACGACCGGTGGATAGGATAACGATCGAAATTAGGGTCTAATGGTGAGACGTTGCCTCTAAGAGTGATACCAGCGTCCCATGGGCCCGATATTCCGGTCGGTGCCCAGGATGATACGCCGGACTACCCGGGTTCGGTCAGTGGGCATTTCCATGTCCATTAACACTGACCGACTCCGGGAGCACTAAGCTCGCAATGATAACTCCCAACATCTCATCCTACCGCTCCCGCGTGCTAGGATTCGACGTCTACGCTAAGGGCGTGAGCTATGGCTAGGGAGTCAACCACCAAGTTTATTCCCCCTTGGCCCAACGGTCAAAGGCGGTCTTTTTCCCGTCGATGACAATGAAACACCCCGCGTAACCGATAGATTCCTAATCCCTATCGATTTCCTAGTCCTATGGACGCATTAGGGAGAACCCACGGAGGGGTTTCCACCAAAATCCCAGATTTGGGAACTGCTCACACATATTTACTAAAAAGAAATCTATATGAAAATCGACCGTTAAAAATATAATCGGGCAATAGAAATGCAGTAGTAGTAATGTAATTAAGATAATATCAAAGTTTGGTTAAGATCAGAACACTTACAAATAACAAAGAAATTACAGCCGTCACAAGAGAGGAAAACAGTAAAAAATTACAACTCTCTGTTTCTGGAAACCTAGGGCTTCTATATATAGAAACGATATCACCCGAGCATGTGAAGAATCACCCGATCGGGTGACCTGCTGCGAACTTCGGCAGTAATCTTCAGACTTCACCCGATCAGGCGACACGGTCGGTTGGCAGAAGCTTCTAGCCGTTTGGATCTTGGCGTCGTCGGGTGAACCGATCGGTTGATAAATCAACCGATCAATTGGAATTGTCGCCCAAAAAAAAGAAACTTCGGACGTTTTGGCATGGTCTGCTGGCGGTCGGGTGAGCTCTTCGGGTCATCTCTTCGAGGAAACGGCTACAGATGAACCGATCGGGTGAAGATCACCCGATCGGTTGGATTTCAGCTCCAATTTTCTAGAGAGAACAGTCAGGCTGAACCGGTCTCCGACCCGGTCGGTTGACACTCTCATTGCTTCAGCGGCTGTCTGGGTCGTGCACATGTGCATCACCCGATCGGTTGGCGTATCCAACCGATCGGGTGGGGGGCTGAACGAAGGAGATCTTTGTCGTTTGACCCCCTGGATCACTCGTGACTCCTCCCGTTGCTCCGGAGACTTATGATATCGTCGTTATATGTCCCCTACGCTGGCAAACTCCTGCAAACACGTAAAAACATGGAGAAGTGAAAGAAAACAAGAAAATACGAGAAAACGGATACGAGACGACAGAAAATAACAGAAAAACACAAAAGAAGACGTGCGTGAATATATGAAATATAAGCGCACGTCAGTGACTATCCCTGACCTTTTTATCATGTGGGCTATAACTTTCGATTTTATTCGCGGTGCTGACGGGATTGCTTTTGAGGCCCCTTGCATACCTATTATTGGTGGCGCTTGGCTTATTCACAAATTACTTGATATTAGCAGCGCCGGCAAGGGCAAGTATTATTGCGGGGGCCTCATTACCATCATTGCTTCTCATCCCCCCTTCAGTATCGTTATCCCCCGAGAGTTGCCATGTGCAGTAGGATCTACACATCTAGATCTTGATGTCCTGCGGCACACTCAT